>JAZGTJ010007903.1:0-21963 GCA_036877575.1 Botia almorhae | reverse complement strand
ACACAGATCACCAGAGATTACACATGGTGTAACACAGATCACCAGAGATTACACATGGTGTTACACAGATCACCAGAGATTACACATGGTGTTACACAGATCACCAGAGATTACACATGGTGTTACACAGATCACAAGAGATTACACATGGTGTAACACAGATCACCAGAGATTTACTTTAAATTTTCTGGTTTAACGATACAACAAACATAAGAAACACCTGTAAACACCAGAGCTGAGCTGTGGTCACTGTGGAGAGATCATGATAAGGGTTCATAAGGGATGGAAACACGGACTCTGTTGTTCACATTTCTGCCAAATTTGAGTAAGGCCTCATCTGCATGAGAATAAAGCAATTTTGTTTAAAATAATGTAGTTTTATGGTATGCTTTAACATTATAGCTGTATACTTCATGTAACTCTCTTGCTCTTGTAGCTCAGCTTTTGACTTTAGTCTTCCACATGCTGTTTGTCTTACTGTTTAAAGCTGCAATCCGTAACATTTTGGGGTTAAAAATAAACAAAAATCAATTGATGAGGAACATCAGTGTTTCAAACGATTTACCTTCTCCAGATCACAACTGTAAGTTTATAATCATGATTTATAGTTTGAGATTTACCAGGAAATGTCAGCTTGGCTTTGTTTGACTTCAACATATATTTAATGAAAAGTATTTAAAGTCACCTGCAATTCCATGTTTCAAACAGAGATGGCAGTACTGAGGCGAAAGGGACGGATTGCAGCTTTAATGTGTTTAACCACTGACTGGTTTCAGGAGCAAAAATATCAGATGTTAAGTGTTCTTATGGAGCTCAATAATTAACAGCCTTTGGGATGGAATCCACACCAGGGGACCCTTGTGGCCCCATAGGAGCCCCAGATAGTCCTACAGTATCATCTCACTAATGCAGGAAGGCCCCTGAAGACCTATAACAAAAAACACAAAGATAAACATTTCAAAGATTAATCACTCAAACAGACATTTTCATATCTCATATTTTCCTACTTTGTATTTTATTTGCCTGCATATATTTAGCTTTTTTATTCGAGTAAGGTCATGCTTCTTGGCTTTGGTTTCTGAAGTCTTGACTTTATTTGGCTCGTACAAAACACCCCGAGACACAATTTACAGAGCAGAATAAAACTGTCTCATTTCATCTTGTGCTTTTAGCCACATTTACAATATTTGATCCGCTCTCACTTTCAACAAATCAGAATGTTCGTCACCTTATAAAGAACCAGGATGAAATGAAATGGAGAAATACAGGACGGGGGCAAGAGCATATTAAAGACCACTAATCTATTATAGAAGATGATGCCGTATCAGTGAAATGACATTTATTGATGCTGTATTTCATCATGTATCACATGTTCTAGACAACTTGTGCTAAGTAACCATGTAACCCAGACCTGTTGTGGAACCTTATCTTTGTGTTCCTTAAATTTTTCACTAATTATCAATGATTCAATGAATTGTGATATAGCAACATGTGCTGAAGACGCATGACGTTTTCCTATTAGCCATGAAAATTTGATGTGAGCATAGCATGATGAAACGCAAATCCAAATGACACGTGTCCCAGCTAACAGGGAACGTTGGTTAACGTTCTCTAAACGTTCTCTCAAATTTATCAAGAACTTTCTTGCAGTGATATTACTATGTTTTTAAACATTACACATACATCTCAAAAAAGTTATTTTTAAGTTGTTAGTGAAACATTTAAAGAACGTTACATATCTGAATATTGTTTCATTCAGCAATAATTGGATGTTTTGAACGTTCCTAAAACTTTACAAATAATGTTTATTATTAATTTTTTCAACTTAACAGAAATGTCAGGGAAATGTCAGTTCTTACAACATAAAACTATTAACTGTGGTGTGGATCTCATGCTAAACGCTACACACCGATTCACAAAACAAAGCCATCTGTACTTTCACCCTGTAGCCATTATCTCTGCACAGTCTAGCAGTTTACATAATACATTATACATAATACATTATGCATTATAGAGATATGTATATCCTACATCAGTGTGAAATTCTACGCTGTCTAAAATGCGCTCTTTCAGATCATGCTAATGAGGTCTCGTTTAGCTCATGCTATCATGTCTATCCTGGCTACGTAAAACTGCCTCTGTTACGCACTTGTTTGCTTTGGTGTGTCTGAGTGTACAAACATCACGTCTGGTAAAGCCAGACCCGGCTGTAATACCATCATAACATCATCAGTCTTTAAACCTTTCACAACTGACATCTGATAACTGTAACATGCAGGAATGATGTATGTTCTGTATGTTTAACCACATGTTGTATGTAATCTGTGGAAAATGCAGTTGCTATCTAACAGGACACGCAAACATGCAGCTGTATGCGCAGATCTGTAGCTGAAGCATAACATGAGCTTTTCAGTTTAACACCAAGAGTTTAAATGATATGTGAGAGTGTTTATCTTTGTGTTTATTACTTTATTTACAATGTTTTGTTTTTGTAATCACTTTTCGTTTGAAATGCTCCTGTGGTGTGTGACCAATTTGATTTGAAAGATTGTCAATCATCAATCATACATTAAAACATCATATGAGGAATTCGTCATGTATGTAAGTGTCATACTGCAGATCAGACCAGCATCCCTAAAGTATGTAAACATGTATTTCATATACCCACATGTATGTTATTTCATATCCCCTATTTATGTTAGTGGCTAATTAGTTCTCTATAAGTTCTCTCAAAGTTATCGAAAAACATTTTTGCAGTAACATTAGTAGAACGTTTGTCATGTCATATATCAAAAACATTATTCTTAAGTTGTTAGTGTAACATTTTAAAAATGAATTTAACAGCTTGAATAACATATCTAACAATGTTTAAAGAAGTTTTTTGTTACAAATGGAAAAATTAGGGAAACATTCTTACAACCTAAAACTGTTAGCTGGGAAAGGACAATATCCCACTCAAAGGTAATATGAAACCTGCTGTCTTTAAACCATTTCATGAAATGTCCATTACTGATGTCCATTACTCAGTGTATTCAAATGACCACATATGCTGCCTTGGTTTCCTCTGCTGTATTACTGACCCTCCAGCTGCTCAACAATAAACCTGCATTGCAAACTCCACTGGCCTGTAGAGTCTTGTTGTACTGAGTTAACTGGCATGACGGGGTCAAATGGCCCAAACGGCGAGCGCAGGACGGGTGAGAGAGAAACTGAAGATGTTCTTGAGGAAGGAGGGGGAGTGAGTGATATTTAAACCCCAGAGGTTCCTCTCTCTCCTCATATGTTCCTCAGCTTCTCTGGCTGTCTGTCGGTTTCTCCAGCGCTTCATCACGAACACAGGAAACTCTCCGTAGGCATTCAGGTAAGACTGATAGCTCGGAGGAGAGAAAGAGCTCCTGTCTCTCTGTCTCTTTGTCCCTCTGTCCCTCTGTCTCTCTGTGTACGAAGCTCATGATTGTTCTCCTGCATTGGATTTCTCTTCCTATAGTCTTATTGAATTCTCTAAGTCTATGTGGTGAACTCAGTGAACTCAGATTTGGAAAACCTGAATCAGAAACCAGTCGATTTTATTGGCTGTCCTGGAACATCGCTGACTTACTAGCTTTCATAGTCAGAATATCTCAGAATATTTTTGATGTTTAATACTCAGTGCGTTTAATTATGAAGTTCTGGGGTACCTGGACTATCCAATCACCATAGATATTTGAGGAGGACACGCCCACCCTAATATTCAGATTAGTGGTGGACTAATATGGGTTTTAAAATAACAGACAGTTTCTGATGTCCTCCACATCACTGAATGGGCTTTTAATAATGAGACACATTCGTGATTATAAACAATCTCTTCTCTTGTGTGTGTATACGAGTGGTCAGTTTTCCAGCTGTCACTGGGTCACTGTATTATGTTACTGGTCTCTTCTCAGTTGCCATAGTATCTGATATTACTAACAATATCAGTATCAATTACTAACTAATCTTATTGTTTCTTTATGTCTTCATGAATGTGCCACAGTTTAACCTTACGACCTTACCTTTACCTCATGTTTTTATCATTCATTGTATGATGTTTATATAGATTATATAGTCTGAAATTCCCTAAAACTGCTTTTTATTGTAATAGTGTCTTTATATGGAAGTCTTTATATGATTTTCTATATGTTAAATCTATGTTCTCTAGCTAGTGTCCAGCTCATGACCAGTGATTTTTGGATTTGGCGCTTGAGATTTTCAGCGTACGTGTATTTGTTCCAAATCTGCATGTCACCATATGAGCTTCCTAATTAGGTCTTCTCTTGGTTAACTAATTAGTTAAATTAGACGGTGTAGAACTTCAAATAAGTACCTGCAGCACAGAGGGCTGGTTCCAGTAACCCGGTCCAAACCCTTCATTCAATTATACTGCTCTACACAGTGCAGAAATCTGAGAAAGAGAGACAGCACTGCTAAAGCAAATTAAAGCACTGTATTATTTTCACAGGTGGAACGACTTGTGCTAGTGATTTGTTATCATTAATTAGCCGTCGATTTAACTGTTGTTAGTATTTTTCTTTACTGTTCATACAGAAAGAGAAATTTATTTATAAATATTCCACTTAACTTTGGCCTCTATGTTGAAAATTAGCCGTTGCTTTTACTTTGGCACGGTTTCAGGTGTGTGTGTGCGCGTGTGTGTGTGTTTGTGTGTGTGTCGGCGCAGGAGTCTCGCATTACTTGTATGAAGTTTCCCTGAGGAACTTGCCTGCAGTTTTATCTTCATTTCGACAGTTTAATGTTTCACTTGCGGTTTCCTGAGATGCGGCCGCTGTTATATGAGCGACAGGTGGATGATTTAGCTCTGAGAAGGGAAGCGTTCACCAGCTACTGTACTAATGATCCGCATTCAAAGTCAAAGCCCAGAAAATGTTGCGTAACTCTTAAACTTTCACTGGGTCCGGACAATCCATCCCTCATTCCTTCTAATGTCAGCAGAAAATCTAAATGTGTTTCATGTGTCCTTCCAAAAGTGCCAAATGTACAACAGTACTTCACAGGTTTAACAGTATATAATTAACTTTTATTTTATGGGTCTTTGACATCAAAATTGAAAAGTAAATGTATAAAACAGCTGCCCAGAAAAACTACAGCAAGAGAAACTACAGCAAATGAAACTACAGCAAGAAAAGCTAGTTTGAGAAGAATTCAGCTCCAGTCTTTCTCTTCTTTAATTGCACCTCATCAATGCTTCTGTTTGTTTCTACACATGCGCTGTAGATCGCTGAACCCGGAGAGTGAAGATCCAGGATGCCGCGCTCAAAGTGTGATGTGTAAGAATGTTTTGAGTGAAACCCCACAAACACCCGTAAAATACTTCAAATCACTGAGACAACATTTGTGCACTTGCAGCCGATTCTCTCCGTTTTCGTAAACCATTTTATTTACCCAAATTCTGTGTTTGTGACAGTAATAATTGAGCCAAAGCTCCGCCCATGCTAGTCATGTGACCACACATGCAGCTGGGTCTTGCGAGGGGCGCGCCACCTCGTTGTGTCTAACCTTTGACCTTTCTGAACCACCTTACAGCATGTCCAAAGAGCCCAGCTCCAACCTGGAGAGCGCCATGCAGATGCTCATCAAGACCTTTCATAAGTATTCCGGTAAGGAAGGAGACAAATACACGCTCAGTCGAGGAGAACTGAGGGAACTGCTGACGGAGGAGCTGGGAAATTATCTAGGGGTGAGAGAAGAACACATACACACGATGAGTGCTAAACAGTGTGCAATGAACGTCTACATGTGTCAGATACAGCAGAGGTGGTTCTTATAAGCTGTTCCATGTGCAATAGCACAGGTTTATGTTATACCCCAGACAAGTTTAAATTCGAAACAACTGCTGTAGGAACAAACTACAAACGCTGCATCATCTACAGCACCCGCACATGTGATGTAGCAGCTGGATCTTCTTCGTTCTGCTTACAGATGGACATTTCCCTGAAAATCAAAATGATAAATCCTTACTATAAACTTACGAACATCTTTAAAATGAGTGACAGTAATATGTGTTTATGCACAAACTCAGATTCTTTTGTACATTCTAACATGCTTTTAAAAATTCCAGTAGTTGTATATTTCATTTAGGAACACGTGCAAACCTGACAGAATTCTACACATGCATGAAAAGCATTTTAGGGTGTTTAACCACATATCACACACAGAGATTCACCTGCTGTCTGCCATACCTTCATCTCAGCCAAAACCAAAGTGACACACCCTGTAACACAAGTTAAGATTTGCATGACACAAACACTTGATAACGGATAATTTACAGATTCACTGTGACCCTGCAATTATGTCCTGTGCAAATAACACACATCCAGCTTCCTCTTAACTGCACAGAACACACACACACACCCTGTCATTTACATTTAGACTCATGACATCATTCATTCAGGTCGTTTTTAGTTTAAGGGTTTTCAGTTTCAAAGAACTTTTATAGAAGCAATGCAAGTTCTAATGTTCCAAAATGTGTGACTTTGTCTTTTTAATGGAACACAAAATCTTTAAATCACAAACTGTACGGCTCACTGCAGTGACATTAAGATAAAAAAATTATGACAGAATTGGTTTTGGAACTGTCTCTTCACTTCTCTTTAGTACTCAAGTCGACTTACACACTGATACCAAGTCTCAACTCGTTCTATTTTTTTGCCCTGTCAGAACGCTCAAGATAAAGACGGGGTGGAGCGCGTCATGAACGATCTGGATGCCAATAACGACGGCGAGGTGGACTTCACAGAGTTCATCATCCTGATGGGCGCGCTCACTGTGGCCTGCAACGACTTCTTCCTCGACAGCCCGCCGCCCAAGAACAAGAGCGACGGCAAGAGTGACGAAGCCACAGAGGAAAAGAAAGAATAGTGAGGCCGTACACGACAAGAGAAGAGAAGAATCACGTGAGAACAAGAGAGTGAGATTCTAGTTTCCTCCATTTCTTTAATCAGGACTGACAAATCGAGTCGCTGACGGAGATTTGCTGTTATAATTCAACCCGAGCTGTACGATACCTTCCATACATGCTGTCAAATCCCCAAAACAAAAACGTACACACAGCGCTGCTGTGCCTGGGGCTGGTTTGTCAAACACTGAGCTGTTTTTCTAGTTAATGAGAAGCTTTTGAGTGGAAAACGTTGTTTTTCTGGTATTTTTGGGATGGGTGGCTTCTGTTTCAATTAAGGACCGACAGACACACAAAGCTGTACAGAGTTTATAATGAGTACAATCATTGTACGTGTCAAGGCAAGGAAACGTGTGCTATAGACCGATCTGAACAATCACATGACAAACAGATGTTATTGTGTTTATACTACTGATGTAATATCACATTCTCAACAGTGTTCATATAAAGTCACATTTACAATCATCTAGTGCTGAACATGTGAACTTGGTTTGTCTCTTTCTGTGCATCTATTTTTTAGCCTGTTTTTATTTAATAGTCAATATGTATCTTCTAAATTATAATAAACACTCAACTGACCTCCAGACATGTATTGGATGTTGTTGTCATTTCACAAATGATTGATTCATTTAAAGCTGCGATCTGTAACTTTTTTGGGTTAAATATAAGTACTGGGCAAGTACACGACAGATCAGTGTTCAAACGGTCTCCTTATCTCACCATGATTCGCAATGGTAACTTTATATTAATGATTTATAACCTGAGCTGTCTGTCTGATTTCCTGGGAAAAGTCTCTTTGACTTTATTTGACTCCAACCTGTGTAAAATATGTAAAGTACTCGGCAATTTTATGTTTCAAACAGAGATGGCAGTAGAGAGGCAAAAATGATTTATCATGGGGACAATGAGGTCGTGTATAAACTGATCTCCAGTCTTCCGCCTCTTTTATTGGCAGATATGATAATAAACTTTGTGTACCTGGCAGTGCAGCCGTAAAGTCTTTTCAGCTTTGAATGGCCGTATAAACGCTGCGTCTGGGTTATTCGTTCAGAATCTTGGGAATTCCCGGTAGATTTGTGTAAATATTATTTAGGTTCTCGCTCAAACACATCCTGAACTCCCTTCCGGCCAAACCTGTCTGACCTGATCTGCTACTTACTGTGTTTACTTTACTGCCTCAGGAAACAACAATAATGTCTCACAAACAATAGCGCGAGAACAGAAGAGAAAGTAATAGCCTGTAAAATTAATCAAAAATTAAACATGCAACAGGTCGAAACAAAGTCTCCCAGGGCAACATTCATAACACCCTGAAGCAGCTAAAACTGATAAAACTTCAATTGCTTTCAGTGACTGTATTTGGTCCAGCCAATGCACACGCTTGTTTTAGAGTAAACAAACAGACGATTGGCTGTTTAAATTGTAAGGTGGGTCATCATCTAGTGCAACATTTTAAGCTATTTCTTGTGTGTGGTTGTACAACAGCAATACATTTCCACAACTATGACTGTGGTTCATATCCTGCCTTCATATTTGCAAAAGCAAGTCTTTTTTAAGCTCTGAGCTAATTACTTGTCCAGATCGAGTAGTTTAATCAATTATGGATGGTATCTTTCATTTCAGTGATATGAGCATTTACTGGCTCGTGTTACATAGTAACTGATCGCATGTTGTCTCGTTTCCCCTGAGCGAACTACCGCTCTAAGTGGGGAATGCTATATTAGGATAAATTTATTTACCTCCCCCAAAGTACACAAGATGTTGTGTAAACATTCTCGGGAATAACACGGATCCTCAGGTTTTGTACAGTCTGTTGGAGAACTCAACAGTATATGCTGGAATTAAAACAGCAGGGGGCAAACCACAGGCATTCCAAAATTCACGTCAGACTATCTGAAAACACAGTTTCTCCTAAATGACAACGGTGACCCCTCCCAGTGCCTGGAAATATCAGTGAGGGCTTCTGTGACTCTATAATGTATGAATCTGGACCATATTGGACCAGACTCTGAAATGACTCATTCACAGCAGATCAAAGGCACTCGGGACGCTGTGGTTAACTGCTTTAGCTCAACAAATAATTCAAGACATTTCTCTTCTGTGAGCAAGAATGAATGCCGGCGTGACCACAAAAGACTTCCATATGTACAGCAAGCGTTTACTCCACATAATACTGTGGAATGTATTTAGACTGGATGGAAGCCACATTTAGCAAGTATGAATTTCATTGCATTAGATAATAAACACAAATGAAATAGTCATTATAAAAATAAGGCAAAAATAATAGTGTATCTGCAAACAAATGACAATAGTTGCCCATCTAACAAACGTACAGTTCTGAAGGTCATTTATTTGGGCTTAAGTAACTCCAGGTGTAGTTTATCACATAAACTACAGACACGCTCTCCATCATTAGACAGACAGTATATTCATAAATACACTATATCTGCTGTGTTATAATGTCGAAGCGAACAAACTTCTTTTTGTGAAATATTCTTTACTTTCACTGCTTTAGGTTTGTTGTCATCTCATGCAATGACATTTACTGTTTCTGAAGTGTGTTTGAACATTTTTTGGGGTCACTACTGCATTCAGTCTTTGTGATTTTTATATTATTATCCAGGTGGATCGTGTAAATTCCACCTTCAAACAGTCAATAAACATTGAAACACACGTGATCTATGTGTAGCGGTTTTGTTCTTTGTTTTTCACCACACAACAGACCGACGGCAGAACTCTGACAGTCTGCTGGCCGGGTCTGAGTCTGTTGAGGCAGCTTTGATGTGGCGTGTCGTCTGACCGGTCTGTTTGGTAACTGTACTGCTCATGTCACTGTTATCTGGGCCGGCTGTCTGGAGCAGCCCTGACAGACACCTCAGCTCACCTCACGTGCCAAATGTCTCTCCACCTCTGATGACGACCCTCCCGCGGGACACAGCCACCCTCTGGTCATCTCAGTACAGAATGACACAACAAAATCTACAACAGTGTCCATATCAGTTTCCCCACAAGCAGAAAAACATGTTCCTCATCAGAACATTAAAGCGGAACCACACACACACACTGAGCACAAAGATCCGTCCATACGCACACAGATGTATCTCTGTAAGCCACGTACAGCATTTGGGGGAACTGTCACGTCCTCTGTGACAGGTGAGCGTGTCTGAGCAGGTTCAGTGGGTCACGGGTGAGAACATCAGACATTACAAACTACTGTCGAGTTTGGAAGTGGAGGTGTACCTGTCGAGGGAATGTTTTTGGAACAGATCATCTTCCTCCTCATGCTTTCTGAAGTAGACAGTGAAAAGGCATTTTGTGAGCACATCCATTGACTTTTTCCTTAAGATGTATGTTAACAACAGAGACAGACAGGAAATATTCAAAAACCATTCAACACTTTGCTAACATTTGAGAGTTACATTAAATGTTGTGGTAATGAATTGTCATAATATTTCTGGTTGGCATGAGCGTTCCAGCTTAATAATCTGTTGAGAACCTTCTAAAAACAGGGAAAGTTCACCTCCTCTATCAGCAACTATTAAGCGCATAATTAAAAGCCCTTTATGAGAAAATTCTGATTGGTCATTTACTAATTAGTAAACGACTACATTGTTTCTCGTTGGTAAGTTGCTTTGGATAAATAAGATTGTGTAATAGATTGTGTAATAAAAAGTAAATGTACTGTGTGCATATACAACACGTGTTTGTTTACGCTTCACGGTTGCCCTCTCTCTCTCTCTCTCTCTCTCTCTCTCCCACTCTCTCTCTCTGTCTCTCGCTCATTCTCCACGGTATCACTGCGGGCGTCACCGGAGAACGCTTATCAGCCTCCGCTATCACAGTGATGAAGTCGGGTAAACAGAGAGAGACCTGAGGGAGGGGCCGGAGCCGGTGTCGATTTGCTTCCTGCACGTTAACTGTCTTTAATACCAGAGAAACGATACCAAGCCAACACAGCCCGTTTTTAGCAGAGTGATTTCCTTCACGTACTGTTGCTGTCGGGCTCGTATAGAAGCGTGTACACGTGATCCATAAACAGTCATGAACCCCGTCACCTCTCTCACCCGTTCACCGATCTTAACTGCCTACGACAACGTCCCGGGATTAACAATTCATCCGAACCGAAGACGGAAACTCGATCCCGGTTCTATAATTAACACTGATGGGTCTTGAAAAGGGCCTGAGAAAGCTGCAATGATTCGTGATGAATGCTGGGAAACACAAACCAGAGTGACTGTATGAAACGATTCATCGCTAACGCAAAACAGTTCATAAATCTTAATAAGTAAATCTTATGACATTACTGGCTCTTCGCCTTGAATTGGGAGATTTACGACCTTGCCGTCATTAAATTTACATTTTTGCATTTGGCAAGATGCTTTTATCCAAAGCGACTTAAGTGAAATTAGGTATACAGTGTTAACAGCTCCTGTGTTCCCTGGGATTCGAACCCATGACCTTTAAGAGGCACGCTGTACCAGTTGAGCTACAGAAACAACAAACAAAATCATAGTAAGGCGTAGAAATGTCTTTTCATAAATATAAAAAACTGTGTAACATTTTAACTGGTGAAATAAGTGCTTATTTATTTTAAAATGACGCCACAACGTGGCCATTTCAGTGGTTGTTCATTATATAACCGCTAGAGGCCGACAAAACACAGAACACTGCTCCACTACATCAACATAAGATGTACTATAATTTATCATACATTGATCGTATGCGTTCATTTAATGCATCAAGAGACATTAAGTGTCTGTGTTTGGACAAACAATTTAATGAAATGTGGCGTAATACAAATGTTTTCGATTAAGCCATTTAATGTTACTTTTTAATAAGTAAATGTATCTAATTTGAAAATATATAGAGACAGAGAAAAGTAAAACGAGTTAATTTCCTGAGCCGTGTATTTTAAAGATGTGTCGGTTCTGTTGTTGTGCAGATTGTGGACTCCAGCACAAGACAAAAGAAAACTACTCGATGTTATACTAATTTTTACCTGATTCCCTAACGATCCCAAACAGATTATGCTGATCTACACACAGTTTGCCATTCGTTCTTCAGTTTTTCGTTTATAACTTTTGTATGAAGAGCAGGTCCTGGATCAGTAAAAAAAGAAAAACTTAAAGCTTTATATATATAGTCAGCATTAAATCACCAGTTTCATCGTCAGAGTGCATTTTGAGTTTGGAGATTACGTACATAATAAATTAATTATAATAAATTACATAAATTAAAGCGTAAGCGAATACACATGGACCTACTAAAAGGTTTTAATCTATGGAAAAGGAGAAAAAACAAGTTTCTTTGTAACGCATTCTTGTCAACAATAGACCTAAAACTACAAATCCACTAATGCAGCTGATCCAGAAACTGCAGCCCTTTGGAGGCAACCATAGCTGGGTTGGAGGATCAAACCAATGAGCTTAGATAATTGTAAGAGTACGCATTCAACAAACTCATAATGATGCGGCACAAAACACGAATACTTTCATATTATACCAATTTACAGCATCAGCAGTTAAAGTAAATCGAAAAGCATCACGTACAACGAAGAATTTGCACACCCTGCCTGAAAGCACTAGTAGTTTGCTCCGGAACGGTCCACACGTTCGATACACGGGGGGTGACAAATACATCTTGTCCTATTACAGAAACCGTGGCAGATAATAAATATACTTACCTTGTTGAAATGATTTACTAAGTATGTTTATTTAAAATGATTGTTAATATGTCAATAAACGCAGAAATTTTGCCATAACGACATACAGCCATGAGACGTACCTCCCCTATTTTTCACACATGCCTTGCGCGAGTAGACTCCGGCTGTCCCTCTTTGTCCGGCAACGGGTAGGCCGTAATTAACATGGCCAATTTCGCGTTTGGGGATAAATATTAAATCGTAAGTCTATTTGACATTGATTGTTTGTCCTATGAGGGTTGCCATCTATGTCTTGATGCAACAGTCAGGTGTATATGAACGAGTTGTGAACGAGCAACGTTGCACGTATGTACCTTGCGTGCCGATGGCTAATCGGCTAAAGGTAGCGATGTAGCGAATTCAAATCACGTTTGAATTAAATCTGCGATGAATTTGCGCTCAACGCGTGATTTTCACTCGCATTACATGTTACTGTTTAAAATGGTAAAACATGTTTTGTGTTCTCGCATCTGAATGTCATTTAAACACGATTCAGGTAAAACACATCTGTATGTGATCACATTGCAGGCAGGCAGATGTGCAGTCACATTCAGTCCTTCCTAATAATCACATTAATAATCACGATAATTGTGCATTCCCTGTTGTAACAGCGGCCGGTTTGCGTGCTTGCAAAAAATCCCTCCATTGCAACTCGACGCATTGGGACTTAGCTGTGGTATTATACGAAATCACGTTACTGTTTAGGAATACGTGCATGTAAACGTGCAAAACATAGTAAATCTGACTTCTAACCCTAATGCATCCTTCAGACATGTTATTGAATAGGTGACTGACCTCACTGGCTTATTGGTAAAGTTTAATCTGAGGCTTTTCGCGTTGTGCAGCTCTTGGGGGGGCGGGGTGATACTCGTTGGACCCGAGGAGTTATTTGTCAAATACTGTATACTGATTTCTGTAAATGAACGGTGTTATGGCACCGCATCGACAATCATTTTAATGGCGGGACAGCAGGCGGGACAGAGTCAAGGAAAACGAGGCAAAGGTAGGAAACTGTCACGCAGCGCATCTCTGTGTCCGAGCGGGGATCCACACAGCTCTGGCTGCCAATCTCCCTTTCCCTGTCCGCACTTGCCTACATGTACGGTGACCCTGTTTTTCGTGGGGAGCGCTTTTTGGGTATCTTTATGTCAACGCATCACTTGTCTCTTCACCTGGCGTGTCGTTTGTTTGTTTTATACACTGCATCAGTTCTTTCCCTACCTATATTTTTCCCTAAAGCAAGTCTGGGTTCAGGCTCTGGGTTCTCTGAAGCGTTGTGGAAAACTTTTCTTGTCAGCTTAAGATTTTTGTTCCAGCAGTTTTTTGCCATATAATGTGTGTTAAAGTTACCTGTAGTCTGTATGATGTCACTGTAAATTAATCTCTCTTAGGTGTACAAAGAAAACTAATAGCCTAAGATTAAATGTGGGGTGGTTGTTTGTAAAATAAAAGCTGTTTACATTACTATGTATTTGACAATGTTATTGACAATTTTGTTTTTAATTGGCCGCCGATTATACATAATATGATTTAATTATAATTTAAATGCTAAGTAGCTTAAAATAAATGTCGTCTCAAGCATGTTTTTGATAGAACAGAAATTCTTGTTGGCTGATTTTTGCTTTAAAACCTACATCCCCCTCTTGTTATGTCTTATTTTCTTTGACTCCCCTTCTTATCTTTTCTGTCTCTGTCTAGGTTCCCAGATGAAGAGCCCAGAGAAAAAGAAGAGGAAATCTAATGCTCAGGTAAATATCCTAATATTGGATCAGAAATCGTATTACTGAAAGTTCTTGCAAATATAAAAATTTGTATTTTCCTCCTCAAGCTAAATATATGTTCAGATTAATTTATTCAGGGCATTTCTTCGGACTCGTTGTATTTCCTCTTAGGGGGCGACATTCTCCCACCTCTCTGAGTTTGCACCTCCCCCCACTCCGATGGTGGATCATCTGGTGGCCTCTAACCCTTTTGATGATGACTTTGGTCCTCCATCAAGACCTGCAGGTGGAGGAGGTCCAGGTGGTGCCGCCTTTCTTTCCAGCCCAGGGGCAGGTGGAGGAGGTTATGGGCCCGGTCGAATGACAGGAGGCATGGGGTTCATGGGTGGCCCTGGAGGACCTGGTGGCGGGCAGCCTGGGAGAAGACCACCATTTGGTCCCCCAGGACCAAATGTTGGACCACACCACCCACTTGGGTTTGGGGGCATGTCAGGATTTGGGGGTGGAGGAGGCGGAGGAGGTGGTGGAGGAGGTTTTCCACCTGGTGGGCCATCACAGTTTAACATGCCGCCCAATTTCAGCCCTCCCATGCACCCTGGGCAGGGCTTCAACCCAATGTTGTCACCTGGAGGAATGGGGGGTGGACCAGGAGGTGGAGGAGGTCCACCTCATCCTCGGTTTGGGATGCCTCAACAACAGCCTCCACATGGACAGGGTGGCCATCCTTTCAACAGCCCACCTTTACCTGGAGGCCCTGGACCTCGTGGGCCTCCTCATGGCCCCATGAACGCTCCCCATATGGGAGGTATGGGAGGAGGAATGAACATGATGGGCATGGGTGGTGGAGGCGGTGGGGGTAATATGTTAGGTGGACACCAAGGTATGCCTCCACAAGGACAGTTTCCACCTCCACAAGATGGTCCGTACCCTGGATCAAGTCCCCCTGTAGGTGAAGAGGGAAAGAACTTTGTTGGTGGTCCAGGTGGTGGTCCACCTGTCCCTTCTCAACAGCAACCTCCTAACCTGAACCCCTCTGGTCCTCCATCTAACAGTGCTACCCCTGGTCCATCCCCAGGCCCTGGACCCCAACAGCCTGGAGGAGGATTCCCAGGCCATCCAGATGTTCCACAACCCAACCCAAATACACCAGGGCAACCCCAGTCAGCACCTCCACCCCCCAATCCTAACTCTTCCCCAACAGGCCCCCTCAATGGCCCACAGCCTCAGCAAGCGCAAACCAATCAGCATCCTCCCTCAAACTCCGCTGGTGCTCCTAACACCCCGTCCAATCAGCAGCAAACAACACCACCAAATGCCACACCAGGTTCTGCATCCTACAACCAGCAGAACAACACTCCTGGAGGCCCAATGCCAAACCAACCACCCAACTCCAACCAGAACAACAGCAGTGGTGGCAATACCCCAGGTAGTAACCCTAATCCTCCATCCAACTCTAATTCCACACCCAACACCCAGTCACCGCTTCCCAGCGGGCCAGCTCCAACATCTGCTGGCCCAGGCTCAGGTCCCCCAAAGCTGGGTGGAGGCATGGTGTTCCCCTGTGGCCTCTGCATGTCGGAAGTTCACGATGACCAAGAGGCCATCTTATGTGAAGCTTCTTGTCAACGTTGGTTCCACAGAGACTGCACAGGCCTAACCGAGCCAGCATATGGGCTACTAACCAGGGAAAGTGCTGCTGTGTGGGCCTGTGACTTCTGCCTCAAGACGAAGGAGATTCAAGCTGTGTATGTGCGTCAGGGACTGGGGCAGCTTGTGGCTGCAAATGATGGTTAAAGGACTTTAAATGGAGCAAAAAGGGTGATGAGATATTTGATTTTTTTCTTGGTGCTTCATGTCGTGTTTCACAGTGAGACATGGAGAAAATTCAAGAGAACTGAAGAAACAGTTTGAGAACTAGAGAGAGAAAGGCCAGAACTTCATGCATTGTTCCTCACAGACCTCATAAGCACTTTTAGGGCCCCCGTTTTCTGAACAAAACATGTACAATCAGATGTAAAGACGTCTTTGTATATAGAATACCATTTTTTCAAAACTCCATTGGTTCTCCATTGTCAATTCTGATTTTGCATTCATAGGTCTTCATTTCACCTTGGTGACCAAACGGTTAGAGACTCGGATTAGCAGATTGATTCTGGCCACAGTGAAAATATGACATCTGTATTTGATAGATATGTCCATGAATTCAGTCATTTGTGATCAGCTTCAAAAGATCTGTTCAGTTTCAGTTTTCCAAAATCCACCTTGTTGCTCTGCAAAGCACTGAAGCCAACTTGCTACCTCAAACATTTGACATGTCTGGCCCAGGCTGAAGATCACTTAAGCAGTAACTGATGTTTAGGCAAATGTGTACGGCCACCACACCCTCTCCTCTCATCTCCATTTCAGTATCTCCAAAGCAAAGCATCAGTTTCTGCACCTCTGTGCAGAGGAGGAATAAAGATGATAAACGATGATAAACTTTTCACCGCATCCATTACAGAAAACGGGAGATCTTTGAAAGACAGAAATTATGGTCCTTTGATTCTTTGTCCTGAATGTTTCTCTTCATGTACAGCTACTCACTGTTTTTTACACAAATATGGACAATGGTGGATGTTGGTATAGTAAATAGTGGTGATTCATACCCATATCAGTGTATGTGTGTAGCCTGTGGATTGCATGCGAACCAATGCAGTGCTTTGTCAGGTCTGTTTTTATCGGTGAATAAGCCTCATCTGGGCTATGAAGTAGACCAAATAACAGAAAGAAGTCAAATGTTGTCACGCAGTAAACTGTTTGCAAAATCATTTCTTTACATTTCTGTCCAAGTTGCCTTTTGTTTTTGTTTTTTATTGTACTTGTGTGTATGCTGTTTAATGTTCCTGCTCTGGTGCCCTTCATTGGCTGCCATCGTGCAGTTAATATGGGGGTGTTCTGAGCTCTGGTTCTGTACTGAAAGTAAATTCAATTGTTTTTTACAAATGCTCGTCTCTGCTACATTTCTGTCACCCTAAACTCATAGTCATGAAATTAACCATGTCCTAATTTTCTTTAAAGAGAATCTGTAATCGTAATGCTGCAAATCTGATTTGTTTAAAAAATAACATTTTAAAACATTTCAAATAATTTATTGAGCAAATACATAACAGATCAGTGTTTAAAACATTTACATTTGGCAGACGCTTTTATCCAAAGCGACTTACAAGATAAGGAAAACAAATTGAGAAAAACAAAACGGGCTCTTTATCATACCCTGATTCCCAAAGGTAAATGTATAATAATGATGTATCATTTGAACTGTCGGGTCGGATTTACCGGGAACTGTCCGTCTTTATTTGACTTCAACATACTTTAAGCAAACAAAAAATCGTTTAAACCTTAGGTTAAATTGGCTTTTAAGAGCTGTTACATGAGTACAAAATATTACGTTTTAAATAAATTCGTTTGTTTAGTTTGATCCTGAAACTGTTTAACTGCGCTAAACAGCGGAATTTTGTTTCTTGAGCTAAATGAACAGGCTCTTGAATTATTCCTCAGATTGACGTTGGATCTCAGCCAATGACGTGTTCCCTTCAGACGGCCCTAAAAACGTTTAGCCAATGAGCGTTCAGTAGGGGCGGGCAGATGACACGCAGGCAACAGGTTGTTTCTGACTGACAGTTCGGCGTGGACTGACAGTTCATCCACACACGCGTTTTCAATTGAGTTTATCATTGTCAATTAAGCTTGTCATATCACCCGCTGTTACTGAAGGTTTCGGTAAACAGGTAAGCAAAATAAATTCATTGTTTACTCAGCGACTTATATTTACTTTGTGCGTTTTTGAGTGTTTTTTGTTGTTGTCCAACGCTGCGTGTTCTTAGCTTTTGACTTACAGTCTACAATCACATGACATCATATTTACGCCTGTGTTTCGCTTAGCGAAGCAGAGAGACATGTTGTCTTGTGTCTGATGGAGGACAGACAGGTGAAGAGAGAGAGAGATGCTGGCTGGCATCTCTACTGTATAAGACAGGCACTATGTATCCTGGTTCTGTTGAATCTCAGATATCATCACTTATTTTAAAAACAAGAGGTTAGTTATGTTGTTATGGTTGTATTTAAATGCACAAAGTTGTCTTTTAAAGTATAGTTAGTTTTTCGAGTGTTAACACACTAAATCACACACACACTATACACGTACATATACATGTATGTATAATATATTAAACGAGGTTTGTGTGTTTATTAAACCTTATAAAATAGGCCAGTTTACTATAAAGATGATACACCTTTAACTCTTATATTGAAAATCACATGCCTAACAATGAACAATATACAAATACCATGCAGCTGGTGTTGTTCCCACTGAAACTCGCTGGATGGGTGTGACGTATGAACGCAATGTCATGGCTGGAGAAGTTTCGTTCTGCATTTTCCGTTTGGCTTCTGCGATCTTTTCAGTCTTATCTGTACTGTAAATACGGAAACTGCAGGACAAAGAGAGCCAAAGTGCCTGTCTCAGTGTAATTTAATATTTAGCTCATGATTATTTACATGTCTGTGTACATGCAGGAGTGTTATTGTAGATCGAATAGGGAGATATGTCATGAGATTTATTTTTAAACATATCTTAGTGAAACTAGCTTCTAGTTTATTTGATGAGCGTGTGAAAAGATCTTAGCAGGTGTCAGTTACTTGCAGATGATGGTTACTGATGCCATTTGCAATACAGCACAAACAATTGGACAAATCAACAAATGCGGAAGCGAGCCCCTGTACTCAGTACACTCCTTTATCCATTAGAAAATTCCATGGTGGGTTCCGTTTCTGAGGGAATTCTTGGAATATAGTGTATGTGAGGAAGACAGTGGCTAACTTTGAGTAGCTAATAGAACCTCATGCTTCAAAAGGGACACAGGCAGTTAGAGTGTAACCAGATCCCTCATTACTTTGAGTTAAACATTGATAATCTGCATGTATGGACTGTTATTTTCGTTTAGCTGAATATCTTAAGGATGTTTTGCACCCCATTTTAAACTGGTGCATGTTAAACTGGTGTATAAACAGGCAGCAACGTTGTAGTTATAACACACCCAAGAGTTAAGATTTTTGATGCGTACAGTGATCGCGGATAAAAATGGCCTCAGGTCCTCACGCGACACTTATACACGGTGTAAGTGAAGGAGAAAACTGAGGCTTTGGATTATTCGTTGTATAGCTGTGGATGTGTTCTGCATCACTCGCTGTGTAAACTGGTACATTTTCTGTTTATAATACAGTATCAGTATCTCTGATAATCACTCAGATTATTCGCTGTGTCTTTGATCCTGCACACAGGTGTATCTTGAGTCAGGTGTGTTGTTCCGGCTTTAATGTCATTTTATAAATGTTTCTTTATGGCATAAAGCAACATTCAAGCTAATGCTAGAACTTCTGTGACCTGGAATTCTGTTTTAGGAAAATGGAAAGACAGGAAGCAGAGTGGAATGTTCTAGAACCTGCTCATACCGGCAGGCACACCTGTTTGTCACACACACACAATATCAGCCTGTGCTGATATCTGATAGCCGTGTCATACATAAAACCGCCTCACTTTCCCTTTGGCTTCAATGTAAAGCTATATTAAGAAATAGGAGCAGCATAGTGAGAGCTTTAATAATGAGCTTCTTAGCCATTGATAATGAAATGCATTGTGGGACATACCGTGTTGCTTGTGTGAATACATTAAACCAGTAGTTTTAACTATTTGACAACAAAACTATAAATTTGAGACATAAATATCTATGCATCCAGGCAGTAATGTGTGTGTATATGTGTGTGTGTGTGTGTGTGGATAGAAGTGGATAGATAGATAGGCAAGTAGGTTTTGGCAAATCTACCCTGACAAATATTAACAGCACTGAGCTTTGTACCCCATGTTGTGCCTCCTCATCTCTCATGTGATCCTCCTTTTTGAGGTTCAGTAAATGCCACCAAACACTCTCTCCAGGACATGTCCAATATTGTACACTCTGAGTCTCTTAAGGGGGCTGGTGACTTAAAATTAAATTCTTTGTTTTGGTACCACAGCAGGCCTCAATGAGTTCCGTCTCAGCAGACAGGAAGGTCCCTCTGGACTACGGTGTCCAGATACGCTTCATCAAAGATCTGGACGACACTGGAGGAGGGTTTCCAGACAGGAGTCGACTGGAGAGCGCTCCTTCACCCTCTAAGTACGGAGTCGCCGTGCGAGTGCAGGGAATTTCTGGACATCCGTACGTGGTGCTCCAGGATGGAGAAAAAGGAGACTCTTATGGGGTACAGCTGAAAACACAACCACAAAATCAGAGCTCCACCCCAATCATCTCTCGGTCTTCCCCATACAGCAGCGTGCTTCCAGGACAATGGGAAGGCGCTCGGACTCGCCAGAATTCCTTTAAGACAGATGGTCAGTCTAGTTCTCCAGGCGAGGAGTTTGAGAGCCCTTTAAAGAGGCCGCCTGGTGACGGACAAGCAGGAACTCAAGGAGAGCATGAGGCCAGAACTACAGAACATCCTTCTTCTTCTACCCCATTCGTTAAGGTGGAGAAGAAAGATGTTGATGATTTTAATGAAGCGGGGCTTAGGAAGGTCAAGCAAAATGGGGCGATGTTAAATGGATCCATCTCATTCGACGAAGAACCAGCAGAGCCTATCGACACCAAGTCACTGGCTCCCATCAATAAACTCATCAGCCGGTTTGGTGGTGGTAGTTATACTGACGTTCCCAGTTCAGACGCCCTAATTCGGCCTCACTTTGATAACCGAGTGCGGTCAAACAGCATAGATGCACTAATCAAACCTAACGATGACCCACCTCCAACCTCTCTGACTTTAAACCCCTATGCTCCAATCACATCAGCTACCGTGCCCAAACTCAGCTCAGCTAAACCTCCAACAGGCAGTGTAGGGCGAGACTCAACATCTGTTGCTAAGGTAACCGCCATCCCCAATTCCAAACCACTCACCTTCAACCAATCACCAAAGCTGTCTGTTCCTAAGGAGACGCCACCTGTTGTACCAAAGAAACCAGTAAGTCTTTAAACTCATGCTTTTACTGTTGCCTTTTTTGGTGTGCCCCAATGTTACCATGTGTCGATGCATAAGAATGCTCTGCAACTGGACAACTTAACCTTTGACCTTTGAAATGTGCTCTTTTAAGGTGACCCCTGACCTCGTAAAAAGCCAGCCCTCGAGTACAGAGGTTGGACATGAAGAGGACACTCAGACCAAACAAGCTATTTACAACATTCTTAAAGAAGGGTACGATAATACTACAAAATTAATACACATAGCAATGCCCTAGCAACCACCCAGAGCACCCTAGCAACTACCTGGCAAAGTGCTAAAAGCAAAATCTCTGAATCTTTATCTACATAGCAACAGGTTCTTGGCGACCAGTCTACTCATCCATGACTCATTTTAATTCAGCGATTGTTTTTTTAACTGTAGGTCTATCGAGAGCGAGACGGCCATCAAACGCAAAGTGAGCCTCATTCACGAGAGGTTCTGTGAGGTGAAGGTAAACATGTACATGATATACATACATCCATCAGCTTGTCTTTACCAGCACTAGTGAAGTCCAGCAGTGTCTGCCCAGTTTGTGTGTG
>JAZGTJ010007902.1:0-21963 GCA_036877575.1 Botia almorhae | reverse complement strand
CACACACACTACAGTACTGTACAATAGTCAGTGCCATGTGCACCAGCTGACCTCAAGGGGGTGATGAAGGGCATTTACCTTATGTTCATGATAAAAACTGAGGATGGCAGGAGGGTTGTTAGAAGTCTTTCTTTGGCAAGGAGTGCGGTTGGAAACTAGAATTCCAGAAAGTAGCACAAGTGACTGTAGCGCAGTGAAAGACTAGTGTGACTGTTTTAGGTTCAGACTTTAGATGAAACGCTGCAACCAAGATTCTTTGCCATTAGTTGTCTGCTCACAAGAATCAACATAATCACTGTGTAATGTAAAGTGTAATGTAATATTATGTAAAGGTTATATATGGTTCAATATGTGCAAGGCAGACTTATATGCAGGCCAATTATAATTCAGTATGCAAGCAGATATAAAAAACAATCACACTTCAGTATGCCAATATTACTGTTGGTTACATTGTCAATGCTGAACATTTTATTAATCAAATGGGATTTTTTTTAAAGCATAACATTTATAAAAAAAAATGTAATTGTTTAAATGGAGTTAATAAAGCATGTTGGACTGAACTAACTGCAGTGGGTTAGTATTAATATTATGGGATGCCTTTTTAGAGTTGGGTATCTCATTAAGGATATGCTCAGCCCAGGCAAACACACAGTGCTTGCCGTGTTGTAATGAAAGATGTTTGTCATAGGGGTTAGGAGGATATGAAACCTGCTGAACATTAAAACCCCTTCTAATTACAGAACAAGGCTATTAGTGCACGCATGTGTGTGTCAGACAGTAAAGATAATAGAGAATCCATTGATGAGATGTGGTTCCACATTCCTTCAGAGGTAATGAGGCAACAACACAGACACACAGACCTGTGAAGTAGATGTTTTTTATATCATTTTTTACATCATATTTATATATAATAATCTTTACTATACCTCACGCTTACAGGTTAAGGGTTAGGTACAACGCACAAACACACCTGTCTACAGCAACATGCTGCTGAAGTGGGAGATCATTATGAAGAAGATCAATGTTTAAGGCAACACTGCACAGGTAATATAAGACTTGTGACAGGTCTTTGTCATAATAACCTTTCAGATCAACAGATATCTTGTTAACAGTCCTTATTACTGTGTATGTTGTGACAGCTACTTATCAGATGAATAAATAAATGGATGGCACATTAAATTTTGATTTGAGTAAAAATAATCAGAGTCAGACCAGAATTAGGTGTTCTATAGTGCTGCATTATAGTTAAAATTTGTTTATTATTTAGTTAAAATTTGTTTAAATATATAGTTTAATTTCATGTGTTTAATTTGCTGCATCCTCAGGCAGTTGTCCAATTTTAAAGGATGCAATGATCATTTTGGGCAAAGCGTTGTTTTGGTGAATTTCATAATTCCAAAATTAACAAGAAACCTGCACTGTGAATCTGAATAAATTTTTATATATTTAACTGTGATTCACTTTCTATTAATCTATCCTAATTTAAAGAGTCAAACTATAATAAATGTTGTTACATTAGTTGTTATGTCTAGATACTTGGTCTATCATATCTGCTATAAAAAATTCATTAAGAAGTTAAAAGAACAATTGCCATAAGGAGTTTGGCATAATTGTATTGTCTTATTTGTTAGGCAATTTTGTTACAAAATGTCATTAACAAATTCATTTATTTTAATGAAAAGGCACAATTTGTTAAAGGCCAAATGGAATGACCCTCTTTAACCCAATTTACCCAACAATTCAATTTGTAAAAAACAAATTCCCTACAAAATCAAAGGTAACCCTGAACATATTTTGGTTTCTTAATGGTTAATTCAATTAGTTCAATTAGTTCAGTTGTTAAGGGTGCAAAGAAAGTATTATATTATCTTTTAACTGACATGAAATTGTCAGCCATTTTGTTTTTTAAAGACTCATTTTTAAGATTTCTGCTACGTTCTTTTTTGTCATTCACTCTTTTATGTGTTGTGCAAAACAAATACAAACTGCAAAACTCTGATTTACTGTACAGTCCATGTCTTAAATCTTTCAAACATTTGTCTAGCTCGAATGACAGCATTTGGAACAAATCAACTAAAAGTACAGTTTGAAGTCAAGAAAACAGTGAGAACTCGCAGGAAATGCATGACTGTTAAATGATGAAACAATGTTTTACAATGACAGCTTCTCTTGAAACAGCACACACTGATGTTCGCTGCTTTGTATTCGTAACTCGATCTCACTCCCAGCCATTTGTTTAAAAAAAGAAATTGATTCTCCCACAATGCTGACCTCTGCAAAATAACAACGTGTCACTCAATATAAGAAACAGAATAATGTTTTGAGAAAGAAGTGATGTCAAAAAGAATGGCACATAAAAAAAGATTTAAAGAGAAAGAAAACTCAAGCGCGGCATCGCTCATTTTTATTCACCATGTTTCTCTTTTCATGGCCCCGTACGCCCTCAATCAAAAACTAAGAAAAGCATTGGAGTCCCATGGTGAATTATAGCTCAGATCTGTGCGTCTGGCCTCTGATGCCCTGTATGCTTCATCAGCACGTGTGTACAGCAAAGCCCACTGCAGCAGCGATGCGCCGCATGAAAATCCTTCCGATGGTGCGACACACTGTGATGCAAACGCAAAGTAAGCTGTGTGTTCATCATCACCGAAGGGGGCGGAAATGGATCGCCATGAAGTACGTGTTTGGATGCTGCGGGGATCAAACGATTGTTCAAAAATCAAGATTTTGAATGGTAAAGATTTCGTTTTTATTCAATGCTACATGTACACTGGGCATATGGAGGGGCCGTCTGTTCTTTATTTAAACCAAATCGAATGTGATTACTGAAGCATTGCATTTTGAAAAAACATTTAGAATAATTTTTAAAAATGTTAAAGGTGCCGCAGGTTAATTTTGCCATGTTTCGCTGGTATATTCGGATGGATTATGGTGATTTTGCAGTACATCAGAAATACAGTACATCATCCATCCAGAAATCATTTATTTCAATGGAATCTCCATGAGGAATAAATCAAGAAGTTGTAAACTTGCAAATCAGGTGAAATTATAATAACCACAAGGTGAATAGTATTTAGCTGATCGTGTGATCTCAACATGGCACCCTCTATCCGAGTGTTGCCTGCCCTATGAAGACAATTTTTTATCATTTCTTTTTAAAAACTTTTCTAATATAAAACCAAGATTTCAAATATCTCCCTGTGTACATCTGTTTTTCTATCACTGAATTATTCTAGTACAAACAGACTTAATACACTTATAAACCTCAATAATCCACAGTGTCACCACCGGGCTTATGCTGTTTAATACAAACCTTTTTCCAATCTTTAACAGAGGAGTTTGGGATTATGCTGCGTATTTCAGACTCGTATTATGCAGCTTTCCTTTGTATTGTTTGCCAGTGTAAGACTCTCACTGCAGGTTAATGGAGGTCTCGGTCACAATTTTACGACTGTATTTCTGAATGCATTGTACCCTACCTGACTGGATATAGTTACAATGCATTACAATAGCACCTCACGTCACAGACTGCCTATATATCCCTCACAATCGCTGCAATAATTTCTCATATCTTCTTTCTTCGAGACACATGCAGGTTTACAGCCTGCTGAGGATTATGTATCTGATTTGACTGACAGGTTTATGACTTCCTGGTGACCGAGATGAAATAAGTTGCTCCTCATTTCAGAGGAGCATCTGGGCTCTCAGCACAAGTTCTGCTGTGAGGCACGTGAAATGCCAGACATCGACTTAGTAATAATATTAATAATATGGACGAGAGTGCCTTTGCGGTTTTATCGC
Source organism: Botia almorhae (assembly GCA_036877575.1). NCBI lineage: Eukaryota > Metazoa > Chordata > Actinopteri > Cypriniformes > Botiidae > Botia > Botia almorhae. Next base: position 18,162 of record JAZGTJ010007902.1, on the reverse strand, counting down.
CAAAGCTCCTGTTGTATAACAGTTTAATGAAATCTAAGAGTGCAGTGTGACGAAAACAGAGATTGATGTTTATTTGGTAGAGCATTCAATTTTGTATTACTGAGGCATACTTGTACTGCTGAAACTTTATAGAGACTAGTATGCATGGTTTAGAATGCAGTGAAACTGGCCTGTTAATAAAGCCACCACAGCCATTTTATAACTAAAAATATTTAGTTGCTTCACCAATAAAAAGGTTTTGGCAAGCACAAATTTCTTGTTAGTTTAGTCACGAAGAAATTGGCATTTTTCCTGTGATGTCATCTTTTTCAGAAATACTGGAAATATTGAAAATCATTTAAAAGAATAAATCAAATAATAGTTTTGATGATTTTGTCAATTTCAAGGAGTATACTAGCATAGTATACCTTGCAGAAGACCATTTTCTGTCCATGTGGGTTAAAGATATTGTACAGGGAAATAAATGAAGCATGTAATAGGTATGAGGTATGGCGTATTTATCTCACTGATCAATGTTACATTCAATTTTCAGACTAATGGAACCTTTGCCAAGGTCTATGTGGTGTGAACCAAACAAATTACCCATAATGCACCAGCCCATTACGGGTAATAACCAACCACTTTGGGCAAGCATACAGCTAGCTCAGCATGTGACAGCTTTGCTGAGAACTACAATACATTTCTGCCCACCTCAGTGCATGTCCAATTCCACTAGTAAAACTCAAAACAAGAAGACCAACTGCTTAGCTTATCTTAAGCTTATCTTTAGCTTAGCTTAAGTTCTTGTAGGTTTTGTAGTTGAATAAATAAATATTGCTTTTTCAAGAATAATTGGAATTAAGTAACTATAAGTATTTTAAATTAAAAACCACACCACATCACCCAGGGATAATATATTGGTTCACAAACTTTAATCGGAATTGCAATGTTCCTGTTTCTCATTCCCGCTTGCTTCATTGATCATCTTCACATTGATTCTCATTACTTCTTTGAGAATTCGATTAACACATGATTCTCTGCTTCCATCACCTCATTTTAGTCTTTTTAAAACTTGAATTACACAATTATATTAGTACTTCCAATGTCCTGCATTTGCATCACAATTTTAACCTTTAATGTAATTCCAGACTTCACGGAATCTTCTTTTGTGACAGTTCACATAATCTCAAATTCATCTCCCCCTTTGATTTCTTCAGGGTTACAGTAAACCCTTCTTGTTGGAAAGTTCAAAGCTTTCCAAAGTTTTATTACATTGGAGAATTTTAAATCTCCTTCAGGATTACAGCTAGCTGGTGTAACAACATGCAATCTGCAGGGCTTTTTTATTGAAAATCATTTTACTCTTGACTACAGCCAGAGGAATAAGCATGAGAACATGTTCTTAAAAATCAGGGTCAAGGTTTTCACTGACTCTGAGTGCAGGAGAGCCGGAGGTGAATATACTGTATTTTGGCTGGGTTATGTGAAGAAAGGTCTGAGCAGTAAAAGCAACCTCTCTCTGAGGATACATTCATTCGCTTCACTGTTTAATAAGGCTGAAATGGCCCTCCACCGAATCTCTCCAGAGGCAGAGACAGATAGCAAGAGAGCAGGATAATTGGCCACAGGAATTGTGAACTGTGAGAAATTTGTTGATCGTCTCATGGGCAAACTCAGAAAAGTTTCTGCTTGAGCAACCGGACTCTACTTCTCAGCTCTGAAAAAAATCTAAATTAAAGAGTTATTTATGCAAGAAAAATATCATCTAAACATATGTATCTATTGGATTCGTCTTTTTACCTTTCAAGTAATTCAATTTAGTATTTTTACTGAATATAACTTTTTTTGGAAGGAATGAGGGGGCATTCTGTTTTTCTCTTCACCAATACATGTCTCTATCCATCCATCATCATTCATTCCTCTGATTATTTTTTACATTTTCCAATTTCAATCCAATTACAGTCCATTTGGGAGCTGCAGAGTGGATAGTTTTTTGGACTGTCAAAGCCCAGTGACGGGCCTCGAAAGATGATTTTGGTTACATATATTCAAAGCAATATCTGTTTTATTGGAAAAAGAGAAGATTCAGCATAATGTGAAGTTTATTCCATGGAATGGGATATGGTGTATAGCAAATTGAATTAAAAATATGCAAATTAAATTATACGCTAAGCAAATTTAAAACACATGAAAGCATGTTGACTACAAGGTCTTAACATGACATCTCTTTGACAGTCAAATGAAAATGAAAAGGCTAAAACTAAATCTGTTAGTTGGCATGAATTAGCATTGCATGTTATGCAGTGTGACGTGCTAGTTCTAAACAGCATTTTTTAAACTAATGTGCATGCAGCTTTGCTGTGCTATCATCTTAGTGGAGTGTCTTTGGTTACAAATTGGACCAATCAGAGCTTGTGGTCTGTGTACACATGTACTATAGGTGCTCGCCAGGCTAAGCTGTAACCTGTGTAGCTATCCAGAGCCTAAAGCATAGGTTCAACAGAGAAGTAATAATCGGTTTTACTGTGCTATTTAACATCAGCTCCCTACTGCAAAAATTATCATAGTTATGAAACATAATAATTAGTTTATGTATTTATTTATTGTTTTATCATGCCCTCCTGAATTTAATAAACTTTAGGGTCTGTGGCCTGGGGTTTTGTCTTTTGAACATCTAATTTTCCATCAGGACTGCAGTATGTGTAGATATGACTGTTTTGTTCCAAGCATCTTTGTTATTAGCAGAGAGATTAATCTGGCCATTCTCAAAGGAGACTATTGGGAAAAACAACAGATGGAATTATAAGTGTTTAAAAAAAACATTTAATAAAACACAGCACAGAAATCAAGCTAAGTGGTGCTACAAATGATGAAAAAGTGGAACAAAATGATAGATGCAGATGGGCTGCAGACGGTGTGTGCAAACCTTCATTTTATCCAACAAAAACGTCTTTGCCTTGCAGCACTGTGGCTGTTGAAAAATACTTACTGTAGGAACATGAGTTGTGCTTAAATTGTTAAATGGATTTTCAAACTGCTTAATAGATATTCTGGCCAAAATATTTACTGCAGAGAGGGAAAATTTAATTTGTTTCACATTTTATGAATATCTTACTATAACCTTTAGGTAAAAAAAAAGCATCGGTCACAGTGTAATTATAATGATTCTAACAAACTTTGAATGCTTACAGACCTCAAAAATACCTAAACCTTGCTCTGATAAAAATACTGTCCTTGCAAACAATCAATTATGACATTCATACACTAGCAAATACAGTCCAGCAAAAGTATGGAATAAACAATGCCACTGCTGCAGAACCAAACATGACCAAGAAACTAGAGAGGTTAGAAACACTGAAACCCACAACCTTTTAACCATCTACATTAAGCTTGCGGCTTATTCTAGCCACTTTCAGCTGCATTTGCAACAGCCAAACACAACAGTTTACATGTTTATAGACCACAGTTGGAATACAATAAGTTCTGTGCGATTGGCCCTTCTAGTCTTCTGTGGACAAACTGTTTGATGAATTGATTGCTGGGGCCTATAGGCCAGTGATAGGCTTAAGTTTAATTATATGGAAATTAAATAAACTATAAATTGACTTTACAAAAAGCAGACAATTTATAATGTCCACTTAGTGTATTTATCTGCCACAATAGGGTAATGTCTTGTGATTTTTTTGTTCATTTAGGGGCTTTTCTTAGCAAATACTGACAATCAATTAATTGTCAATTGATTTTTTCTAAATGTATGTGCACATCATGTAATTAAGTAAAAATAAATGTAATTGGAATAAAAAAATGAATAAATTGACATACTAGGCTTCTCCTTCTCCAAAAAGAAGCCACTGAGTCTATATGGAAGAGCAAAAATATACTAGCTGTCAGAGAAAATTAGCCAATTGGCACCACAAGTTAAATTCAACATAATTACAGCTGCTAGTTTACTGTAGTTTTGCACACTGTTTAGTCTAATAAGGTAATGTTGTAGCTCTATGACATGCAAAACTGCCTTGGCTATTGCTTTTCTACATTATCTATACAACCATTTTCAACAGAGTGAAGAGTTTTCAATTCATTAAATCTCTGTTTTCCCTTCATCCATCTACGCTGTGATCTTTGAAATCTTTTCCTAGTGCAAATATTCTCAAAAGGTTATTTTAATATTCTCACATCTAATGAAACAGACCTTGAGTTCTCCTGCACAAGCCACATACTTTATTTTGAAGCTCTGCATAATGTAGAAATTGATGAGAAGAAAAAAATCTGCTGTGTTTCTGTCAAACTAATGTGAAACCAATATGCACATCAAAAGATAGTTTTGAACTGTAAATTATACCAACTGGATTGAAATGAAAGATACTGGTTTGGTCCTGCCCAAGTACATGTCATCCTCTACTTTGGTTTCTTACTGTATTTTAAATCAGCTTACCGTCACCCTAAAAAGTTCCAGACTGTAACTTGCTTTATTTGTCTACTGCATACTTCATCTGTCTTAACAGCTGGTGGCTTCACACACATTCCTGCTGTCATGCTTGAACTATTCACAGCAATAAAACAGAATCACAGCTTCGTGCAAAAATTAATGGCCCACTTAAAGAGAAAATATGGGGATATGCCTAGTAAACACATCATTTTTGAGAAGGGCAGGAAACAAACAACACCCCTTCATGCCTGAAAAAGAAAAAGAAAATCAGCTGAAATTTTATATTAGGTGGTCAAATCATTTGCAAAATTTGGTTGTGGATATTTTAAAATCAGACCAAGTCAAACCCATTAAAGGTCAATTAAATACTATGATAAATACCCTAAAGTCACTCCACTGGCTGGGCCAATGTTGCTGTGGCAGAATGGTTAGGATGCTCAAACAAACTGAAAAAGGTTTTATTGTTCACACTCTTTAGAAGTTCAACCTACAAATGTCTCTGCATATTACGCTGAGATAGAACAAAGACTTTTACAAAACAATTACTTCAACTTTAAGTGGCCTTATTTATACAAAGTCAAGGAGCCTTGTCTATGGAATAATGTTGTAATCTGACAAGACAAACAAGATTCTTTCGGTAAACAGACCTTTAAAAACAGCAATTAAGGTCATTGGTATGGAATATTCATTAGGTCTTTCGCGACAATTGCTGATGACATGCAAAATACAATGCTCTCTGTGGCCTGTTTCTTTCTGTTGGTCTGGATTACACAAACAGTTCAAAAAGTCCAGTCCAGATTTGTATTCCCTACATTAATGCATTTGGTGTCTCACAGACTTCTACATCACTTTGTACAGCCCTCTGAATGCTGTTTGACCTAATCAAAGGGTTAAACACGTATTAGGCTCTGTTTATAACATTTGGGTGGTGTGAACAGAACTATGTACGGTGAACAGGATCCACAACATTCCATGATCTGATCACTCATACCATATTTGACAGGTGGCTTGCGGCTTATTCTAGCCACTTTGCAACAGCCAAACACATCAGTTTACATGTGTTCATAGACCACAGTTGAAATACAATAAGTTTGTGTGATTGGCCCCTTTTAGTCTTCTGTTGACAAAGTGATTGCTGAATTGATTGCTGGGGCCTATAAGCTAGTGATAGGCTTAAATTTAATTACATGGAAATTAAATCAACTATATATTGACTTATAAAGCTGCTTCTTGTAATGTCAACTAAGTGTATTTATTTGCCACAATAGGGTAATGTCTTGTGAATTTTTTGTTCATTTAGGGGCTTTTCTTAGCACATATTGACAATCAATTAATTGTCCATCCATTGATATTTTCGAATTAATTTATGTGCACATCATGTAATTACGTAAAACTGAATGTAATTAGAATAAAAAAATTGAATAATTTGACTCACCCATAGCACATTTGACAGGTGATCATAACGACCCACAATTAAGTTTAAAATACAAAGCATTCATTGTTGTCCATGATGCATCACCGACTTTAGGAGACTTGTTTGATGACTAATATCAAAATACAGTAACAAGTTAAGTTAATACAGGCAATTGAATAAAATAACTATCAAGCATTTAGGTCAACAGTTTAATGCTTTCAGCTATTAGGCTTCAAGTCCCTACAGTACTACAGGAATGCCTGTTATTCAGACAGAAATATTCTCATATAATGTTTACAACTCAGATCACAGTTCACATGTTGCTTTGAGCACCCCAGAAAATCATAGCACATTTTAATCTTGCTGTGCTACGGACATAAGAATATTTCTCCAGTTAATACCATGTTCATATTCAACCTTTAGTTTGTACAGCTACATTTCTATCACACAAATGTAGGACGTATTTGAAATTAAGAGCAAATTAAATCTATTCAAGGTAACTGGAAAATTAATTAAATACCAAAGACATAAAGAAGCTGCACTTGACAGAATGACCCTGAATCATAAAATTGATGTTCAGGTTCAATACAAGTTAAGCTCTATTGGATCTGTACATAAGTGGAGATGTATGTATGATGTATGCTTCTTTATTTCTAGAAAATAAAGGACTGTAATTTTCTGTAACTTCCACACAATACCCACAATCTCAAATTCAACCCTCAGGAATGATTGATGATGCATAACCAGAAGAAAAATGATTTAGACAACTTTACAGCTCAAAGTATAAACAAGGTTTCACTGAATAATTAATATAAGTGCTTTAAAAAAATGCTCACTCTTGTTGACCGTGAAACATTTCTCCAAGACTCACTGATTAAATCAATGCAGGAAGCCTTATCAATTAAATTAAATATCAAAGATAAATGATGACCTTTTATACTTCCAATCAGGGATCATCTGATCCTGGCCAGTGAGGAGATAGACATTGCCTCCACAATTAAAAATCCTTCTATTCGCAAAGATTCCTCTGGCATTTTTCAACAACCAGTTTAGCTGGAAATGTCACCGTAATTAACAGACAGTTGGTCAAGGATGTCAGAAAATGTCAAGCTCTAGACAGTGAGGAAATAGCAGTGAATAACCTTTCAGTATGCCAGTAACCTATAAACACCAACACGACGCCATTTACACAACCTGCCTTTTGGGCTGTGTCCTTTCCGACTTGGATTAAACTCTGGGTCTTTTTTCTTTTTCCTCTTTGCCATTCTTCTATCAGTATTCTTTGAGTAAATATTAGCTTTTGAAGTTCTCGTCTACCCCATTGTCTGAATCTTGACATGAATCATGAACTGCAGGGATGGGAGAGTTTTTGGAGAAGACAACAGTAGAACATGGACTATAGAGACCCATAGCTGATTAGAGAACCAGTGGAGTGATTAATGGAAACAGACAGAAAAGATGGACCGCCAAGGAATGTTAAACAGGAGGAACTCTGCTTCTTGAAACAAAATCACATTTTTTAAAAAGCCAGAAGATAGGCAATTTTCCAAGAACATGTATACAGGCAGAAACAAACTTTTCCCGAAGTGCTTCTGGGTTGAGGGTCAGTCTTTAAGCTTGTAGAAAGAATGTGACATATCAAAAGCCATGACAGAGAGCAAGTCAACACCAAACCTTTCAGAAAAATACAGCCCCATTGGGTAGTGTGTTACTCCTTGTCTTACATCGTTCCCACAACACTTCAGATGGTGGGGTGGATTAGGGAGGGGTGGGCGGTGTTTGGAAAATGAGATTTGGGCCTGTAATATGGGAAGGCACTACAGTGCAACCATCACTCTGAAAGAGCCCACTTGGAGAAACCACAGAAAATACCCTAGCAACCACACAGTAACAAGATAAAAAAAAACACTTAAAACACCTTAGCAACCACCCACAGCAACCCCCAACAACACCCTAGCATGATGGGAGTTTTGCGAGAGGAGACATCACATAGAATTTTCTGAAAATACAGTTACTGTAACTCATTTGGTGGAGCATGACATCAGCATATCAAAATGATTAAGTGCATCTGTTTTAATGCAAGTCACTTGAGATAAAAGTGTCTGGTTAATAAATACATGTAAAACCTAAAAATTTAGTCTTCAACTCATGTCTGCGGGTTCACCGCGTTTCCCTGGCAACCACACTTGTTCTACACTAACTTGATATGAGCTATCATAACATTCATGCTGCATCTCTTTGCCTGAGGAGTTAAAAAATACTGTTATGTCGATGGTCAACTGATTATTATTTTTAAGATCATTTACCAATTTCCGATAACATCCTCTGGAAATAAGTTGTCAACACACAGGCATGAGGAAAAGCCAAAAGCAATACTCCCATTTGTAATGTTTGGCTTTTGCAGTTATTGGGGAAAGGCGGACTATTGATAAGAAGTCTCCCTTCAGTTAAGAAAGCACATCCAATCACACACAGTATTCTGCTTCTCTCATTCACCCACTATCTACTACCCTTACTTTACCTCTTCCCCTCTCTCTAGCTCTTATTTGTTATGTTTTACATTTCCCTTCACACATACATTGTATATACAACAATTCAAAAGAGTGATTTCAATAGGAATTTGGCTACTTAAAGAGTCATTTGTCATTGCATTACGAAACTTGTCAGACCGCAATTCATAACGCAATGCAAGGTGCAATCTAAATGTTGACACAGGGGGCGCTACAATAAAAATAGAGCAAACTAGGCAACGAGTTTTCTTCTGTGGTCAGTTTTCTCTTTCAGGTCAACTACTTTCACGGCAAAGCAACAGTTTATGGAGAATATAGCTGAGCATATTAAAGCCGATGTTTATAGCTAGCTACCTAATAATAATAACATCAGATTTAATGGCATAGACATTTAGTTTACAGTAACTGTATCACCCCCTTGAGTAATAGGGTTTGTAACAGCCAAACTAATGCAAAACCGCATGTTAAATGTGTCAAACAGAACTGTGACTACATTGGCAACAGGGACTAAAAAGAATTTATTAGTGTCAAACAGCAGCATCTGTATGATGTCACTTTCTGAATTACTTGGAGATGTTTTGTACAAACAGCTGTAATAAATGCTCTCAGGTTGGTTACAGTAAAGAGTTTAAACCTTACCTGATAAGTGCTGACAAAATGTTTTGCCGCAGTCTCTCAATCTCTCTCTTTGTGGTATCTTTCAGGATATGTTTGTGTCCATTGTAAATTCTGAATTCTGGTCATGTTGAGAGCGAGACCCCACTATTTCCTGCTAGAGAAAAATAAATACACAGATCAATTAATCAAAAGAATGACCACCCACGGACAACGACCAGAGGGGCTGTCGCAATTATTTAAACACGCATGCGGTGAAAAACTGGAGACTTTGTATACACAGTGGCATTATGATATAAATAATTGCATAAAAAATGGCTAAACTTTGCTCACCCTTTTACTTAAGTTGCTTGTGCGCACAGACGGATGTTAAGGCACTTCTTCATGCATTTACAACTCATCCATAACAGAGAGCTGTTTTCTTTGGCTTCCCATAGGGCCTTCTTCCTCCAGTTGAGATTATTCTGAGCTGAGAGTGTTTGGCTCAACTGGGCCTATCCTTCTTCCAGGGAGAGAAAGAGAAACCTAATCTACCCAGGCGAACAGGACAGGCAATATGTCTTCAAAATACTTCTTACAGGCATTATGAAGTTCAACCTTGGATCTTCTTCTTGAAGATCTGAAGTCAAGTCTTGAAGATCCTGATGTCAACTGGCACTGTCAACTGCACGAGAGATATATTACTGTATTTAAAAAAAGGATACTCAGTAAATAACAATATCTCAAAGCTGTTGGTTAAAGCCCCACAACCAGCAAGTAATGAGCTATCACCATTTTGCCCTTGAACAAGACACCACATTGCTGGGAAATAGCCCGTGCAATACATTTACATTTATGCATTTGGCAGACACGTTTATCCTGTAAGTAACTTACAGGGCATATAGGCTTTACATTTTATCAGTATGTGATTTCCCTGGAAATCATATCCATGACCTTGGCAATGAAGCTGTTCTCAACCAGAAAAGCCTGTCTTGTTCTCTACTATAGTTCCTTTCTTAGACACAACATCAACAGTAAAATGAACACTACTCAAATATTTGTAATTTTGTGTAGAAAACATTTTGATTAATGATTAAAACTAGTGTATATACTAGTGTATATTTTAGTTTCCAGACCAGATCATGCGGGATTTTTGAGAAACAACAGTTGTTCGGTCGTTTTAAATGTGTTCAGTTTTAGTTCAGTTCTAAATGCAAGAAATAGAATCCTGATAAACTATATGAACTATAACTCTCGTATTTAAATTAATTTATCTTCTCCAAAGCGTCTGTTTCTCTTTGCAAAACGTAAAGCAACAACATCTTCGTAATTGGTGAAGTGCAGCATGTCAACTTATTTTAAACATAGCGTTATCATCCGTCCGTTGGTGTGGACTAATGGTGGTAATTTAAATAGTTAAATAGTTACCTTTATAGTTATGATTATCGGTATGAACGGGTCTTTACTTTGGTTTTCCCATACAGTGCGCGTCAGCCCTGAGTGGCTTCTGAGCCAAAAGTTGAGAAATTGCACTTTCTCCAATCACCGTTCCAGTCAATGCGCCGCGCTGCTTCGGCTTCTTTTGGAACTATTTTTGTTGGCGGAGGAAAATGTATAAGAATTAACAGCCCAGATTCTATCTAAACACGTCACTCAACATTAACTTTTTGTTGTATAAAAGCAATACAACACGAGCAAGAGTGATGTTGAATGTTCTCACCTTGGTGAACGAGCGAATCCAATTACACAAAACAAAAAAGAAGCGGTTTCTTACCCACATTATATCACTCTGCTAGATTAAAAAGTTCATTCAATGGTGGCTTTTATGCATTTTTATTGTATTTTCTCTTATTCAAATTGTACTTTGACAGCAGTGACAGGCCCCTATTTATCTGTATTTTAAATCTGTATTTAAAATTGTGACTTAATTGCTGGGAGATTTCTACAGTAAGATTAAGATGTTCGACCCTGTCTAAGTAATTAGCAGTCCATTCATACATTTACAGATATGGAAATTGGAGGGAAAACAGTGATTAATTCTCATTATTTAAAAGCTCTCTTCATGTATGTCTCTTCAACAGGCAACTAGTTCATCTGCATTCTGTGGATGTATTCCTTACAAACCTGAGCCAGCTGATAGGAAAGAGGAATTTCTCAATCGACAAACCATGAAGTTACCTTTATTGATTGTATTTCTAATTAATTAACTTCACACATTCACACATACCCACTCACTCTCTCACACAAACACCAAATCAAAGTGTGTGAGATTTAGACCCCAGGACTAATAAACGCTCTGCAGAGTCCAATTGATTCAAAGCCAGAAGCAGTTCCCATGATCGTAAATACAATATGGAGGTTTTCCTTTTAGTCTTTAACAGAGGTAAAGTTTCTCTTTAAGGCGAGCTGAGCTGGCGAACAGCCACATGCCCACTAATTATCCTGATCGTAATTAGTTTGCTTCTTGTTTTTATATGCATGGCTCCCAGCTGAGCTTTTCTCCTGATTTCTACAGTGCCTGTCAGTTTGAAGGAAAGTGAACAGAACACTGAAAAGAGTATGACAAACAGTGTAACTCACACACAGTTTCAATAATTAATTTCTTTAATGAGCTATGCTTGCCAATAGATGACAAAGTGTGGTACGAAAAGAAAGACCAAGGGGGACTTTAAGACAGAGAGACAAACAGAGTTTTCAGATGTAGCGAACCTTGACCTGCAAATTTATATAGCAAAAAGACATTTGACCAAAGGATTTGGCCGATGGACGTAACATCATGGATTGACTTCTTGGCTTAATACAATGAATACAAACTTAAAATGCTGCATATATTTTGCCCAGTATATGTTGCCCATATTAGTTTTGGGGGTTCATCATGGTGTGGTTGCATCTTTGGTCAACAATCCAACTTTCCTCTTTCAGCTGTCTGTTAAGAAAGCTGTTTTTCTTTTCGCTTTTTTCTCTCTTTCTCTCCTCCAGTTTTCTCATACTTGTTTAAAGTGCCATTCATGATAGAACTCTCCCTTCCCCTCTCCAGCATTCATAAAAGTACATTTTTAAAAAATGTATCTGTTTTTCACATCATTATTCTCGTTTGGGTGACATTAAATGTGTGTGTGGGGGGGGGGTACCCAGAGGAAAGGAAAGAGAGAAACAGACAGAAATAATGAGAATGTCAGAGCTGTAGCAGTAAGCAAGTATCTTCATATTTGTTCTGCTTGTGTCTCAATGATAAATTTCACCTTTTTTATGTAAACACAAGTAGTTCTGCTGTGTTGTATATGAATAACTGCTGCCTTTGTTGTTGCAAATTCTTTATAATCCAAATTCACTTTAAACTACAGATACAAGATGCTGACAAAACTGCATCTTACCTTTAAGCAATCAGCAGGTGAGTAATGATCTGCCTCGAGATCTCCCTCCAATAAGTGTCAGTCGAACCCTGAGCCTGTTGAGTTCCTGCCTTCATCTGTCATAGGGCTGCTTTTATTTTAGCCACCCATGGTCTTTTTGTTGATGTTTTTTTTATTTTTGTTACTTATTAAACGTGAATATCAAAACACTGTCGGGGTCCTGACTTCTTGTTTTGAGTCTTCTTTTTGAGTCCTCCTAGTTGTGGTTCTTGTTTCTTGGAGTCAGGATCTAAACTCATGCTCTTTTGTTTGTTTACATTTTGCCTGTCATCAGTTCATTCCCCTCACCTGCCTGCCCTCATTAGCTGACTTGGTTTCTTCCCTATTTAATGCCCTTGTGTTTGCTGTCCTGTGCTAGTGTATAGTTAATATTTCTTGTTCCTGGTCCCTTGTTGTTTCTGAGAGTTTTTAAAGTCAGTATCATGTCTGGTTTTTTTTATATAAATATATCTAGTCTTGTTTTGTTTCTCAAGTATTGTTTAAGTTTTCTTCAGTTTATTCAAGTCTAGATTTGTTGCTTGTTCTGCCCTCTCGTGGGTTTTTTGTTTAAAGTTTAATTTTGTTAAAAGCTGTCTGCGATTGGGTTCTTCTTTCCGTGCCCCTGGCAACAGTGCTTAAATCTATAACAACACTATGGTACTGTAGCATTTTCAAGGACTAATGCACCCTGTGTAAACTATTCATTTTTGTTAGACTGATATTCCCTAACCAGGAGAGCTGGAATCCATCATCTTGGGTCACTTTGTGAATTTAAACAATAGAGGTAAAGTTTTGGTGTCATGAGTCATTCACATTTTGGGGGCATTTTTATCCCATGATATGCAAAGCATGACACTGTCCATATGTCAAAAACACATTATACAATATAAACTAAATATACAACTACAGTATTTAAGTAATTTACCTTCAGATGTCATTTAAGTATTAATTGAAATATAACTGGAATGAATATGTCTGAATTTACTTTTAAAAGTAATATTTAAACAAAACTATGCAACATTATTTCTGATGTAACCTTGGCTAGAAATACACAATACATTCTTACAGAATACAGATACAGTTTAAACAGATTGTGCAGATTAAACAGTAGTATCTAAACTTATATATTCATGTTACTGGGAAAAGCTTTTACTAAAGTAGCTCTAGTCAGTGTTCTTATTGAGTACATAGATGTTAAAGTGGAGGTTACAAACCATGTGAGGCTGTGGCATTCTGACTGAACCAGTGGAGTTGTGGATGCAGGTAAAAGCTAATAATAAAGAATAAGTTGTGCTAATCCATTCATCTGTTTTATATACAGCTTGTTTTGTTTGGGGTTTGGTGGGGGATGCTGAAACCTGTTCCAGCATGTATCGAGCAGAAAGCTGGGAACCACCCTGGACAGGTGGAGAGTCCATTACATACACACACACACACACACACACACACACACACACACACATATTTACAATCATACTCACATATATAAAAATTTGGTGACTCTAGTTCACCTGACCTGCATGTCTTTGAGCTGTGGGGAAAGTGAAGTACTTTGAGGAAACACTTGGATGCAACTCCACACAGAAACACCAGGACTCAAACCAGGTGCTTTGTTGCTGAGAGACTAAAAGATTCATATAATGACTCGAATTTTGTTCATCACATACAGTAAAGCATATATTGTGTTTTCTGTTTGTGTTTCACTGAAAAAATAAGTCATACAGGTTTTGAGAGACATGGTGGCTTCGTTTCTTATAGATTTCAGCAGAAAGTGTTGCACAGTTTCCTGCAGCTTATTGTTGTCATTGCAGGTCATATTTGGCATGCGATAACAGGTTCTGTGTGTGTGAGACATGTGCTGTATTGTCAGAAAATCTAGAATTTAAAGTTAAAGCAAACAAGAACTCAGTAAATTAGCTTTCAGCCATCTGAGTGGAAAAAATGTGAAAGTCAAAACGAATGATAGCCAATGAAAACCAGGTGCAGAATGATTCTGAACACATACTGTATGTGGTGCCATATCACTAACAAGATCAATATGCTGTTCCTGAAGACTCTTTTGTGTGCATTCAAGTAGAGACGTCATAGATGAAGGAATGTTGAGGTATATCAGTTCACATCAAAGTAATAATTACTATTAATATTCTTCCTGAGATTCTAAACAGATGATATATGACAACGCAAAGAGGTAAAAGAACAGTGTTAGCAGATGGGCAGGTAAAACACAGGTACAGAGCCAATTATTCCATATCAATCATTCCTGACTTCATTTTCCATCTCTCTCTCTCTCTCTTAAAACCCATCTGTCTTTTAGCCTCTTAAAGACAGATGGATCATCAGTTACTCATTTGTGTATTTACTTACGTGTATTATCTGTTTCAAATGTAAAATAAAAATGTATCTTAACAACAAATACATAATTTAAAAGCTCTAATATAATTTAAAAGTACTCAAGATTCAATATTTACATGATGTATATGACAGCCAAAGCTACAACAATTATGTTTTCAGAATTTGTGTAGTGACTGAAAAATGTATGGTGTCTCTTTTAATGCTTCAGTTGCTGGTCACTTTACTATGTTTAGGTTCTCCAACTCACTTCCTTATTTTGGTTGATTTAACCTTTTCCACATGAGTATCTATTTTTAAAATTGATAAAGAAAAAATCCATAGACCAAAGAGTTCAAAAACTGCAATAATTTACCTCACAATTTATCTAATTTACAGACTTCTGCTTAAAAGGGGGCTGGACTTATGGGTTGAATATATGCAGGTATATCTTCTACAAGCACAACTGGCTAGCAACTCTGCATTTACTCTGCTTTAAAGCTGACACGAACGTATGCTTTTAATAGTCAAAACACTGTAAAAAAAATATGAAATTTTCTTTTAATCAAATTTCATTTTAAAGAGTGAATAGTAAAAGTCAGGCCGATACCTACAGTATATTAAAATGGGCTGTGGAGGCAGACTAGCACATAGCTGCTCTCTAAGTTTATGGCCTTCACTGTCTCATTAATGATAATATGGCATGTCTAGCCGTTGTATGCTGTACAGGAAAGATGGAGATACAGACAGAGAGAATCTGGCATGTTTAGATACAGGACAGATCTCTTCAGTGTGATGATGTAACATGATGCCAACATTCATAGACATACAATTCATACAGTAATGATGTATTTTCACCTGCTCCTGTGACTTCCAGTACAAGGGCTTCACATTCAGAAGAGATCTACTGGCAATGATGGCGCATATGTAAGTATGGAAATGATTTGTGTTTGTGTTGCTTGTTTTAATGGTCAAACATACATTTTACAGATCATTATACAGAAATATTTATTGCATGATTTCACAATTGACCAATGTAAACAGTATAATGTGTTCATTAACTGTGCTTTTTTTAATAATCCATGCACATCATTATTTAAGCTGACTTGTTTTAGAAACATACATTTTACAGTAAAAATAAATGTAGTGTCTTGTCAAATATATTACAGTTTTGCACTGTATATTTAAAAGTCACCATGAAATTAAAATGCTGTTTTTTATTAAATAATAATCCGTACACACATTTTATTCATATGCCCTTGTAATCATTAATCAAAAATATTTACCTAGAACATGAAGGCCATACAAATCAATTTGTTAGCAATAATTAACACACTTCAAGAATTTTCCAAAAATGTTCTCATATTCAAAATAATTTCAAGGTGTGATTTCTGTAATGCAATTAGAAAATGTGCATAACAAATTATGGATGAATAGAAGAAAGTGAGAAACCCATTGAAAGTCAAAAAGTGAAAAGACAAGGGCAAACAAATGTCTGGTCAGAGAACATGTGCGAGTGTTTGGTTTGAGATGCGCCTGTGATGTTCTCCCATCTGTCAGCACGCACACACACACACTAATCAATGCATACTGCACATAGGCACATAATGCTATGGGTTTAATGCAGCTCTCCGAAGGGAATACCAGTCTTTCTCCTCAACATTCAAAACAATGACTGCTCTCTGCTGCTTTCAACACCAGCTTTGAGTTTTAATTGCTGACCATTAGACCTTGTCTAAATGTACCAACACGCCTCTCTGGCTATTTTACATAATCCCTTTATGAATAAACATTTCACAGTGGTCCCCTGACCACTCCCTGTTCAGCTGGTGATAAATATTCATTTGGCCTCACATTGGCCTCACAGTGTTTGCCTGTTCTTGACGCTCTCTTTGCCCTTCTGAACATGATGAAACTTCAGACAATAAAGATTTTAACCCAAATTTTAGAGATATTTGGCAGATATTCACAATTTAACATACAGTGTGGTTCAAAAGTGTGAGGCCATATATTTTTTAATTTCATGCAATTTATTTTAACAAATTATATTACCAGCATATAAAAATTAAAAATATCTTTATTAATATTATCTTCAATTTCATTGTGACTTTATGGTTATTATGGCATTATTCCGATATGTTCGATTATTTGCTGTTTCCCAATAAAATTATGTAAATCTTTTACAGTAATGGTCAATTAACACTTGTTTATTTTACAAATTTTCACAAACTCTATGTTAAAATCCAGGTTGTCAAGGCAGTCTCAGGTTTTAGGATTAATTTTAGGTGTAAAATGCCATTAATTTTTATTTTGTCATTAACGTCCAAAGTAATTTATAATGCATTCAATGTTTTATGCATTTGATTAAGTCACATGTTCCATTGGGATCATTCCCATGACCTTCTAGCGTCATGCTCTACCAGTTGAGCTACGGACCTGAAAACCCGGAAAGCAGGCAGTTAAAAGTGTAAAAGTGCTTCATTATGGGCCCATAAGTGTACAGTGTCTGTTTGTCTCAGTTGTGAGTTTCTCATTGATAAATGACAAACTTCAAACCATAGAAAATGCAAAATGACTGTGACTGAATTTGACCCACCTCATCTTCACTTCACACTTTATTCACGGTGGAAAGCAGCAGATGGAGAAACCTTAAAGTCTGCAGAATTCACTACTAGAAATATTCATAATGCCTTAAAATTGATTTATAAAGATTTAAGTGCTTATTTAAACACAGGACAAGAAAATCTTTTGGCAGCTTCTATTGCTGTTGTCTAGTTGTTTGTATAAATGAAATGACAATACAAATGAATCACCACTAGAATTTACAAGAGTAAACAAATAGTAATAGCAAGCAGACTCAAGAAATGTAAAACACTAACAGTGTATTATTAGCAGCAGTGGAGCATAAACAAACATGAGTATTTGTTATTGAGCAGACAAAATGAATTATGAGATGAAGTAATCATACTTCATGTATGGGGATCGTGGTGGCTGGTCGATGAATATGCACACATCTCAGTTGCATGACAAATATCAATTTCACCTATATCTACACAAATTTAACTTTTTGTTGATTTACATATGAAACTTCCATAATTGTGCACTGTTACAGTGTATGTACTGTATTCACTGTAATACATCCTCTGTAGTTTCCTGTAGGTTAGTATGCACCTGGATAGTATGACAATTTTCTTGACATACTACTACTACATATGTCATACATGAAGTTCTACTGATTTGATGTACTGCTTTTGGTATACTTCATAACAAAGAAGCAGGCATACTTCATACCAAAGAAGCAGGCATATTCAGACATAGGGTGAGTACCCATGATGCAGCATGTTTAGAGGTTTGCACCAATCAGTGACAAGATTCAATTATGTGAGCTAGACAATTATGTTCAACTCAATGAACCAAGCAAGATGCCACACACCCCAATTTAGTACACTTTAGAGATAGAAACCTGGAAATCCTGCTTTTCCTGATTTTTATCAATACATTTAAAATATCTTTATA
>JAZGTJ010007901.1:0-21966 GCA_036877575.1 Botia almorhae | reverse complement strand
ATGATATGGAGAGGCTGGCTTTAGCCGTATTTGACATTAAGCCTCTTCAATTTTCACGAGAGAAGAAAAAGAGAGAGGGAGAAAGGGAAAATGCAAAGAAAGTTGCACTGCACTTTGTGGAAACGCTCAAGAATGGGAATATCTCCCCCTTTTTTCTCAAGCAATTTCAGGATTTGGAAAGAAGTGAGATAAATTCCTTAGGAGAAATGGGAGCAGACTGAGGTAATATCCTTCCTCACTGCTTGGTAATACATTGGTTTCATCACTTAAACGCATGGCCAATCCTTTTGCTTTTTTTTTTAACTATAAGCCAGTATAAGAAAGGTGGGTATTATAGGACTATCCAAGCATACTTACAAGAAACAGATGAGAAACAGAAAAGAGGAGTGTGAATTTGATTCATCTTCACAGACATTAGTAACAACCACAATGATTGTGACAAATTTTAACTGACTAAATACTGATTATAATTGTTATCATAGCTTTTGATCCATTTTCTTTAATAATATTTCACATGATAATAATCCATAGTAATCTGTCTTTAGTGTATTTTAATTCCTTTGTGGATCCATTTAAAGAAAAGCTGCACAACGCAGTATTCATCTTACATGTTTGCAATTTTGCAATAAGAAATATGTGTTTAATTTTCATTATTCCGTTATGACTTTGTGTGTAATATTAAGCAAAAATACATTTGCAAAATGAAGAATTATATATTTATGGTATATAGTAATAAAACGACTATAAAAATATAAAAAATAACAATTTATTAAGACAAATAGTTGTTGAAATGTTTATTTTGAATATTACAAAAACAAAAATTATCCAAAAAAATCAAAATTAGTTTCAGTTGTTAACAAATACTTGCTGTAACAATTATAAACGTTTAATGGGTATTTAATTTGAATGGAAAAGGACACATTTGACAAAAATCTCAACAGCAGATTGAAATGTTGTTCTTTAATTGACAGTCTAAATCCATGTAATCAAATTCAGGCTGTTTAGGGAGGGTGACTGTCAGTCATTCAGTGTCATTCAAGGGGCCTTGAAAAGACACGCCCCTCTGTCATGCACTCTTACACTCACACACAAGCAACACATTGTCAAGCTCGGCACCGTCTACTATATTGTGTTTGTTTTTTCTTTATCCAATTTTTTTTTTATCACAGATTGCGCTGATGAAAATGACACATGCGCACAAAAAACAGGATAATATTAAAAGTAATCATTCTTTTTCAAAACAGAAATTTGGAAACAAAAAGCACTTCATAAATCGTCTGCCATATTCATGCATAGAAATGTATAATTTGGATTCCAGCTATTCATTTCCTGTAATAAAACTGATGGCACTCCAGTGAACTGTTTGTCATTAGAGGATAAGTTAATGTGGAGGAGTCTGCCGTCTATCAGAATATTCACGCACAGTTGTGTCGGGCCCCTGAGGAGGGGAGCGGCTAGAAATGTGCAGTTTCCATTAAGGGCTCCAGAGCTGCGGGCCGTGGTCTCCTGCTCAGGGGGGCAGTTACTGCGTTCAACCAGCTTTACAGAACACAGCTATAAATCCTACCTGCTCTCAGCCAGAAACCCTCTCCCACTTTCTCTGTGTCCCAAACACTCCATCTCGCTCTAATTCTTTAGTTTTTTATTTTCCCTCGCATGCACACATTTCAGTGTGTAAATGTATGTAACACAATTGAGGTATTTTATTGTCCAACCACATAAAGCTGCTAAAACATTCAGTGGCCTGAAATGAGGTGACCAGACACACCGCAAGGTATTGAAAGCAGAAGAAAATGAATTCATTTCACTTTCTCATTCCTGTCAGCTCGTTTCTCAGATTGTGACTCCCATAGTTCTTCACTCAGACTGTTCTTATTTATAGCCAATGATGTTACAGGTGTTTTTTATAGTAGAACCAGTGTGTTATTGGATGTAAGATATTGATGTATTTTAAACCTGACCAAACAGTCTCCTCTCTTTTCTAAGAAGGAGCAACTATTTGTCACTGTGTCATGCGTACAAAAGCATTTCCAACAAACTCTTTCTATTTTTTTGCTCACATATTCATACACAAACAATAAAGAAACTGGAACTTTTATGGTAATATTAACAGAAATGTGCCTTACTAAAATAGTTTTTTCACGTTTCATTTCGGTAGTGTGAAGATATACTTTATCTGCAGATGTTAATGTGAATCTAGCTGATTTGGTTCAAATAATCTAGTCTTTAAATAGTGTGGTGAGTAATGTTTGAAAATTCATTGAAATTCATGTTTCACTTTAATTCATTTATTTTGATATTTTGACAGGTTTCAGTACAGTCTGAGACAATTTTGAAATCTTTTCTAAAACTTGTCACTTGTATGACTTTAAAGACACTGTGAAACGACCAAAAATCTGACAAGCAACTGACAACTATGAAAAGCAAAGCAAAGCATATACATATATATATATCTCCTGTCCTATGCATTTTATCTTTATACAGTATATAAAAATGAAAACACACACACACACACATACATGAACTGTTCAAGCCCCTCCCAACTGTTCACTCATGATTAAATATCAACGCACTGCTCTTGACATTTTATTAGTCGAACAAGATGGATCTACTGGTGTGACTAAAGTAGGCTATTGCAGCCCACACCCTACCAAAGCCTGCCTGCCTTTTACATGGAAAAAATATATGGGATAGACTTTTGGAAGTAAAGAGTTTTTTGGGTTTCAGCATCCTGTGGTCATTTTTCTCCAACCCACATGGAGTCTTCCACTGAAGTCTTATTTTACAGGCTGAAAGTCCTCCAAACACATACACAAGCACGCACACAGGCAGCACAGTCTTCATCCTCTCCACACTTCACCTCCTCTATTACCATCCCTGTCCCGGCCGTGTTAACCATTCGCCATGTGGCAGATTGACTCCTTCCAGGACCACATAACCTTCCCTTTGTGTTTGGCTTCAGGCACTGCTTCCATGCCCTGTGTCTGAAGACCAGACCTATAAGAGGAGGAAGGAGAGATATATTCTGTGATTTTTTTATTGTGTGGGGAGAAGCTCTTTTTTATTCTACCTCTGTTTTCTCTAGCCTGAGGCACGCTGGAGGGGCAGGAGAACCCTAGGATAAGAGGTTAACCTCATGTATGCTACCTGTTCGCTCTGAGAACATGGGAAAAAAATGTAACCTTCCAAGCAACGTTCTTGAACTGTGGAAACTTTATTGCTCTGTCGGGCTGGAAGTCTGAAGTTATAATTACGTTGTAATGTATCATATGTGACTTTTAAAATAAATAAAAATAAATAATGTTTTATTGTCTAACCATGTTTGGTTTGCTTTGGTGTTTTTGCTATAGAAAAGGCAGGAAAATAGCTAGCCTCATTTGTTCACCATTGACTTTGATCTCTTGAGTTTTGGCGCAGACTTCCTGTGTGGACTTTGTTGTTTTTAGTGGCCTTATCGCAATGGCTGAAATTGCATTTAATTGCAGTGAAGAAATGCTTTCACAAATAGCCCTACAAGCTGTTTGGAAAAGCATTTCTTCGCTGTAATTACATACAATCTTGCATCACAGACCACTGGAATATAAACATATACTTTACAAGGGAAGTAAAGTTGCTGTTTGGTCTCTCAACTGTGTTTTATTTTGTCATGGACAAGAAGCAAACAGAACAGAAGTGTCTGTGAAATAATTTTGAAACTAACTGGAACATAAACTTGTAAATGATGAATAATGACACCAAATGCCCTGCAGTTTCAGCTGTAACACGTACACTAAAACATACAAATTCATGCACACTGCAAATAATTCAGTATAAGGAACTTGTGTATACATTTATATACATATATTTTTTTTAAAAGCACCCTGAAATCATCTTTTGTTACTTGGATTTTAAATGTATTATAATAGATATTAACATTAACAAGGGTCATATAAGGTAGATGTGCTTTGCTAGGAGCAAGACAGAGTTGGTGTGTGTAGGTACTTGTGGGCACCTGTGGGCAAGTGTATATGGGTATTTGGTCTGAAGTTGAACTTGAAACGTTCACACGACTCCAGTTGGAAATAAAAGATAAACTACAAAGCAGCGATATAAACTCACTTAATCTATCTGTCATTTGTCCATCTCCCTGACTCTTCTTTATCTTTCTTTCTCTTGCTATCTCAAAGCCACCGTTTTCGGGTTCCTCTGGGGACAGTGGGGCGGTCCTAAGGGGAGGAGCCATTCATTTAGTGGATTATTCATCTCCACCGTGTTTCCCTCCCAACCTTTCATCTCAAACTCGCTCTCATTGACTGTGGTTGTAAAGAGGACATAAATTCACAAATAAGGGAGGGTTCGATTTCCTCCCCTTTTGCTCAGAAATCCTCTCACCTCACATAAAACCGTTTTCCTCATGCTCTGTTACAGCTTAGATGTTTTTTTGTCATTATTAGAGATTTGTGTGCAGTCACTGACGCTCAGGAACGAGGAAGTTCAAACAGGGTGCCTGAATTTTAAAGACACATGATCTTATACAACAATGCGTTTTCTTTGGAATCCTGTATGCAGCCAATAAGGAAGAAAGCTTAGAGCTTGGGCACACAGAAAGTATTTCACCATCTTATTTCACAACCATAAATGTCTGCGAGTGAGATTTTATTTGCGCTTTGTGGCTGAAGTGCGTAATTGTTTCCAGCGTTTAAAATGCGTTCTTATATCTCAGCGTAATATGTAAAGACAGTCATGAGTAAACCATTCATAGGTCGAAAAACATTAAAAACTGGCTCCGTGACACTATTAAAAAACATTTGAACATCTTGACTAGATTGGCAGAGGAACATTGTCTTAACCAATAATGTGAGTTTGGGGCGGGACTTCATGGTTGTCCTACCAATGGTAGATGGAGTAGTATGGACATTCCTAGTAAAAGGCCTTGCTTTTTCACCCTTTATATTATTTTGTATTGGTGTGTACATCCAGTTTAACTATAAAAAAATTATATATGGAGAAATACTAACATTTAGACTCCTAGGCCTTCTTCAATTTATATACAGTAGAATGTGAAATTACAGTTAAACCCCTTAACATACTCTACTGCATTTACATAGTATGCACATAATTTTTGCTAAAATTCTATATTTATACATTTTATATGTATATATTTATCTTATATTTTATACACTGCCTGTATTCCACACATTTTTTGCATACTAGTTTTTTAGTATTAAGTGGCACACTTCATTTTTAAAGAACTATTTAGAATAAATTGTTCAAATGTCTCATATATATATATATATGTGCACAGTACTTTGTGGTTACATAACTGTTTCATGGTACTCTGGTACTCATGGTACTCAACTCTATTTACATAAAGTACACATAGAGTATACATACACATTGCTAAGCATGCATAAATTACTCGAACATGACTTTTTTATGTTCCTCCTCTCACTATCATCGGTATTTTAACTGGCTGTCATGTTATCTCTCCACCATGCTTATCATGCATCATTCCTCGCACCATGGCCTTTCCTCTTACTGTTGGTTTCTTCCTCTGTCAGGTTGGCTTTTACAATTTCTAAGCTTTTCTGCCTCTCTCTGCCCTCGTTTCTCTCTCTCTGTCTCCATTCTTTGATCTTAGTGAAAAGAGGAACATTAAAGAGCCGCTGTTTCCTGCGTCAGGGGCCCTCTTCCATTTCCCCTCATCGCTCTCCTGTCCTCTTTTCTTATTCACCACTCTCTTCCAACTCCTGCTCTTCAGTGCCCAGTCTTTCTTCTCTCCTGCACTGTGTATCTTCTTGCAGGAGTGCCATTATGGTCATTACAACGCTTACGAATTTTAACTCAGGAATTTGCTCAATGCAAACTTCCTGTCAGATTTAGGGAAATGCAAAACAGCTGTTACCAATAAAGCTGCACTTTTTAATTAATTCCTCATAAAAAAATTTTACCCCTGAGAAAACTTGTTTTGGGAAGTATTTTTAAAATGATAAACACTCACATGAGATGAAGATTCCAGTTTAAAAACGCAGATATTTATGCCTATTTTAGTCATTTTTGAGTCATTTTAATGTCATATTTCTGCTTTACTAGCAGTATTGCATAAAACGTATAAAAATAATAATAATCATAGATATTTGAAAGACAAACCTGAGCCAGAAAATGGGGGTGGGCAGTTGACTTGAGCAGAAATCAACCAACCAGAACATCCTAGCAACCAAAGATAACATTGGCCTGGCAAACGCCCACTCTGACCTAACGTGGCAGCAAGTTCAGGAACTATTATCAGAAAATTTATATGATACATTATTATCATATTAGTTATTTTTAGCAGTTTGGTTCGGTGCATGTGGTGGTGCAGAACTGACATGCTTGTGTTTTTATACTTGAGCTTTATCACCAATAGATACAGCTGCTATTTACACAATCTGAGAGGAAAAACAACAAAGTTTAGTGCATCTCCCTCTCGTGTTTATATCTAATGCACGTCCGCATGTGTTTCAAACAATCAAACGCAGGCTAATATTTATTTTACTCTCACCACGTGTATATATTTATGGAAGGAGCGCTCTGATCACAGCAGGGATCTGTTACGCCAGTTTGTTTAAACTGCAAAAGTCACAACGTTGTTAAGCTCCGCTGCCAGCATAATATTAACACGGCCTGACACCATTTCCTGTTGAAGGATAACACATGCGTGTCAGTCCAAATTTGTTCATTTCGGCTTTCCACAGCAAGCACAGCCCCGTGAAGACGAAAAACAGCTCACAAATGAACACGTGACATGCAGAAGGAGAGAATGAGAAAACAATGAAAGAGTTTGTGGATGTTTGGGAGAGGGGGTCGGAAAATGGTTTCCATATGTGGTGCCCACTCTGTGTGTGTGTGTGTGTGTGTGTGTGTGTGTATGTGTCTGTTTGTGATATAATCATTTAAGAGTGGTAAGAACCTTAAACCAAAAATTCAAAATTTTACATTTCGTAAACTGATCAACAGTGATAGTTTTACATGTTTTTTCAGCATGAGATGTTGATTTTGGCAGCTCCAAACCGGCACTGTCCATCATAAACCAGCTTGAACCAGCATGGACCGTTCTTTTCAGTGGGTTAACCCTTTATCAACCCTAACCTGAATCAGCCTTTATAGGCCTTTACATTGAGTGACTTGATCTAAACAGATATCTAATAATGTGTAAGTGCTTCATCTGATGGAGAATGTCTCTCTGTCAATGCTATTTACAACTACTGTAAAAAATGATCTGAAATATAAAGGTACACACACACACTGTACACAGACATGCACGTTATACACTAACTCAGTTTATGTGCCTGCCTTGCCCTCTTATTTCAGTTCACATACAAACTCTCTTAGTGCTAGTCTTTTAACAAGATTCTTCTGGTCTAGTTCATACATTGCTTAAGCTGGAAGTAAGTGGGTGGGGCTTCATTTTTATGTATCTGGTTTTGATTGGATCACTATTGTATGGCTATAATTTTATTGGCTAATATTATTTTTCTCCACCCACGCGACCTTGGTTACATCAGCAGAAAATTTCATAAAAAGCACAGAAAGGTGTTACATATTTTGATGAAAGGGAAGTTTTTTCCTTAAAACAATCTCACACACTCATAATAATTCTTTATGACAGTAAATAAAGCTTTTACACAAACTAAATTATCTAACCATTTCTCCTTTATAAAATGCCCTATTGTACCACAGACTTGGTAGCCTCACTCTGATAAAGAAAACAGGCTGCTTGTCTTCCATTCTAAAGTATGAGTGCTTAAAGTTATTGCTGAATATATCATTAGGTATTTTCAAACTCACTGCAGTGCATTTGTGAGGTTTGAGGGGGTGTAAATTCAGCACGGTTCACAGTGGGTTTGTTAGTTTTCTGCCTCTGCTGAGGCCGATTGATTTTGTATCAGTGTGAAAGCTACTATTGCAAATATTGATTTTGTAGTAAACCGTCATGATAGGAGATAAATAATCATTGTGGGTTCTTTTGTCATGATGGTCATGAAATATTTATCATAAGAATATGTTTGTTTCAGAGCAAGTACCTTAAGAGTCTGTTTTATTCTGGCAATAGGGGCTGTGCTCCTTTAGTGAATTGATACGCCAAGTGTATGTGTTTGTTTCCTTAGTAGTTTGCGGATGTTTAGCGATTATGAAGAGGCGCACCATGAGGGTGCTGTCACTTATTCATGCATGCCTGCACACACACCTGCTACCAGTATGCAGTACTGAGGGCAGTAGAGGATAACCTGAATATGGGTGTGTGTGACAGTGAAGGAAGTACTAACACGTCTAGCAATTGTAAGACGTGCGGAATTGCCCGTAGCACCCAGTGAGAAAATGCAGTGAGCAGTTGACTCAGTACCTCTGAAAGTCAAACACATATTCTCTTATAGATGAACCTGAACGGATCTGGTTAAACTCTAAAACTGGCTTTACCTTTAATCTTCAAAGAATCACAAAGCTATGTGACATTTAGAGATTAATAGAAAACATTGTGTTTTTAATCAAGGAGTGGGTTGTGATTGCTTGTTCTGTAACAAACATTTTGTTTGTTACATTATTGAGGATTTACTTGTAAATGAATTATGTAATGAACCAGTTGACTTAATTAATTGATTTGATTTAATATTTATAACATTTATTTACTCAACTAAAACAAACTAAGTTAAACCGTTACCTCATAAACAAAATTTAGATGATCTGAGTAAAAATAAATATATTTAAGTTTTTTTTATTTAACCTAAATGATGACTTAACAAATATGTGAATCAGTTTTTGGAACTGATGCTTTGATTCAAAATGTCCAATCGTGCCAAATTGCTACAATGAATCAGATTTATAGGTACTGGCTTATACATTTATCTTATGTTTATTATCTTATCTCATGCACTTTAAAAAAGTAGCCGAGCAGAGTTGTTGCATCCGCTCTTGTTCTTCATTTTGAGACAACGGGCAGGACTCTTTCATTAGTTCATGGTGAAGTGAACTCCAGAGGCTGACAGGACAGAATCCAGAGGGGGCAAAGCTTTTGTGTGTAATTGGGTCCATCTGGTCCTTAAAAAGGTCACCTGAAGTCAGAGTTCTTCACTGTGCTTCATTTTTTGTGTCTTAATGTTCATGCACATTTAAGTGTGTTTTAGGTGACATTTAACAAAATGTTTTAGATTTTCAGGAATGTTTAGTGATGAAGTTTACTGTCTTAATGATTATATTTCATTCTGTTATTCTTGTATTTCTTCACATCAAATCCACCAATCAGAATCGCCATGGCAACATTCACATTGGATAGGATGCAGTGATACTTTCTTATCAAAATGTATTTAGTTATCTCATCACAATCATAGTTTAAATGATAAAATACAAGCCAAAACAAAAAAATGGTGGAATAGGGTTTTTGGTGCAAAGCTAGGAAAAACACAAAAACAAAATCTTGAGCAAAATGAGTCGCGCTCAGCCTCTAAAAAAAATGGCAAGGCATTGTGGGTAGTGGTGAGAATTCCTGGTCGCTTCTGTCTGATTAAAATGTGATGTGTTGAAAGCCGGCTTTGATCTTAGGAAATGTCTGTCAGGGGGAGCAGTTGGAATTTTTGCTTGGGCTCCTCTCTCCCTCTCGTTCTGTGATTTGGCCCTGCAGATGAAGGCAGATAGATCATGCCACCATTCATTTCCTGTTCGGCTCCTACACCATTCTGGGCAGACACTAGACCTGGAGCAGGGATCCAGAATGAATAGATCACATGCAGAGTCTTTGTGGCTTGTGCAGAGCTCTGCTTTCTTGTATGTCTTTCCCCCAAATGTATTCATGTGCCTCGGTTGTACATGCATAGCTAACATGACATTTTGCAAATAAACCCTTGGAACTAAATAAAGACTTGGAACATCCCTTAGCTGAAAGAGTGGAGGAATACATGCGGTATAAAAAAAGGCCCCTAAGGTGCTTACATGCTTTTCTTCATCTTTGATTCCAGGCCTCCTGCACTGGCAGCCAGCCCGGCATTTTCTGATATCTCCCTCATTCGGATTTCGCCACATCGGAACCCTTCAGTGGGTGCGGAGTCACCCTTTAACCCCCCACATCCATACATTAACCCCTACATGGATTACATCCGCTCGCTGCACAGCAGTCCCTCTCTCTCTATGATATCTGCAGCTAGAGGCCTCAGTCCTGCAGATGGTGAGTACCTCAGGGACCCATTTTGAGGCCACTAAAATTCCTCTAAAATGTCAACATATTGTAAGCATCACAGCTTCCTAACATGAATTTAGGGCAAGTTTAGTACAGATGGTAAAATACTAATGTTGTAATGAGTGGTCCTTGCTTATTCTTACAGTTATTGATTTTTAAACTGATTTTTAAACTTTTTTGAACTCCTTTTATGTATGAATGTTTCTGTCTGTCTGTCTATCCTGATGATTCACAGTTCTGTTAAGGTCTGGGATGTGTAAAACATATCTCTCTCATTCTGAGTCAGCTTACCTTCCTGTGTGTCTTCTCTCTAGAGGGGGAGATCATAGTTTGATCATTTTGGGGTCACTCTCTTTGATCTTTGTCTCATGTCAGTAAACCTCTGGAGGAACATTGAGTGTGTCAGGCAGAGTCTAGAGATCACATCCTGACATAAGAGAGGAGGTGAAGTTCAAGGCCACGGTTGAGGATGGAGGGCATGAGAGGGAGGGAAGGATGAGAAGTGGGAACAGTTCAGAAGATGGACTCCAGAGGCCTGCAGGGAGCCATTTTGGTTTCTTGCGTGAAGCTGGACTGGGAAATCCATTATAGGGTCAGCAAGAGCCTGCTGTTTTTAAAGAGCCTCTTGGCCTTTTCCTCAGGCATGGGGTTTTAATTGAAGCCTGGAGCTCAAAAACCAACAGGGGCTAGTCAGAGGGGCCTCCCAGAGGCCACGGATAATCATGGCCGTATTGAACTGCGCTGCCATTATACGTCAGCCAAAGTTATACTCCTTTTTGAAACACATTTTGAAATACCCTCCCATATGACAAATGTGCTTCTCCATCAGAATGCCTCTGGCTCTGTTTCCCAGTCAGACTGAGGCTGCATATTCATCCTTAAAAACTGCCACTCCCATTACCACAACCAGAACACCCTCATCTGTACCCTTCCTCACTGCCAGCCTGCACTTCTGTGCCAACATCATTTAGAAATTCCATAAAGCTCTTTCTGCACATGAGCGTAGAATGAGGCACATTATGGCTCAATGTGAGAGCCGAGGCAAGCCAGAACAACAGAGACAATTAAGGAAGCCCCCCAACCCCCTCCCCTACTACTTAAGACATAATACCCACATCGAATTATTTTGGAAATTCTTCCTGCATTCACACGACCAATCAGAAATGCATATTCCGTGCATTCAGTTCAGGCCTCAATCGAGATCTTTTTTATCCCCTCTGTTTGTTTTTTCTGGGTAAGAAGGCAGGAATTATCCAGAACACTTTGTGCAGCTAAACTGATTCCATATTTGCATTTTTCTTTTTTGTAAGTGTATATGTGTGTTTGTATATGTGTGTTGTCACAGTTAGGGTTAGTGTCATTTGCAAAGAATAGCTCGTTGCCAAAGGTTTATTTTAAGGTTTCTGAAATGTCACTCTGTAGCTTCAGTGAGAGTGGGTGATTGAGTAATAATATAAAAGACAGAACTAGAAAGAGTAGAAAGCGTATGTTTTTGTTTTGCCTCTAATAGTAGTTAGAGGATTTCCTTGTCCTGTTCATCATGATCTCTCTTTCATCCTCTCTCTCTTTCTCTCTTCTGTATGCCCCTCCTCCTACTTTGACCCCTCAGCACCCCATACAGGTTTAACCACCGCTGATTACTACCACCAGATGGCCCTGCTCACGGGTCATCGCAGCCCCTATGCTGACATCATTCCCTCAGTTGCGTCCACGACTGGGCCTGGAAGTAACGCTCTGCACATGGAGTACCTGCAGGCTATGGAAAGTAAGTTTTTATCTATTTGTTCTCTCTTTGTCCTCTAGTTACATACTGCTTCGGTCTCAAAGCACTGTTTACTTTCACTTTTGTAGTTATTTTCAGGGGAGGTAAACAGCAGAATGAGAAATTAGAAGAAAAACTAGAGCCGTATGGAAAAGGAATGTTGTTCCTCTAAACATTTCTAGATAATGAAGTGAACTGCATAAATTGTTCCGTTGTCTTAATGCTTTGAAAACAAGAGGGTGGGATGCAAATGAGTTATTTTAAAGTGTAAATAGGAAATTAAAGGCACAGCTATTTTGAGAGGGGTCAGATGGACCGGCCCGTTAGTCTTTGATGAGAACACATTTAGTCAGCTCGTCACCGGCACTTCCCTGTATATCACAAACTAATTAAAACTAGCTAAACTTGCACGGGTATCAGACAATTAATTGCTAATAAATGGGAATTGGAATGTCCCACTATTCATCATGGCAGAAATCCTTTCTTCTGTGGCACCGTTTAAGATTAATAGACTGAAACAAAACAATTAAGGCCACCGTTTTCAAATGGAGACGTCGCTATCCCCCCACTTCAAATCGCCTGTAATCAGCCTTTGGTAATAATTCATCCTGTTTTAACAACGTGTGTTCCACGCAAGCCAAATTAACACTTGAAAGCCCTCTTTTATGATATATAGATTCTGAGAGAGAGTGAATGTAGAAAAGTGACTTATCTGGAAGCTTTTGTTAATCGTGGGGATGGTTATAGTACAGTTGCGGTTTTGCGCTCGGCTCACATCAATGTAATTACTTTCAGAGAAGAAGTGGATAATGAAAGGATGACCCTGTCCTCTGTGTTTGTGTTGAGGGTGCATTGTTTAACGCGTTAGCTGCTAATTAGCTGCCAGCGATTAGATTCTGCTGCATCTATATTAAAGCTGAACACCTTCATTTGGAACAATCTTAGGTTGAATTTTTTGCAGGTTTTTGTCAAAAGATGCTAAATATTTGTTCTGTTGTATGCTAACGTTTAAGCCCAAGAAACAACAATATGTGTTAACCCTGCCAGCTGGTTTAAGCAATTTGTGTTTAAACCAGCCATTTCCATGTAAAACCAGTCAAGGCCATCAAAACCTAGACCAATTCAGCTGGTTCAGTCTTAAATGACGAGTTAAAATGAAGTGAAATTTCCTAGCTGTCTGTGCTAGTAACAGGCCAGCATTACCCATCTGAAACCAATTAAGACCATCTTGGAATTTAGGCATCTTGGATTTTTTTTCCAACAGGGAAATTTGTATGGCCCCAGAGTACATCTTGTGATGTGTGTGTAGTATGTGTGTTTGCTGTTGTGTGTGTATAAACTTTTGTGTGCGTATGTGTGTTTCTGCATTGTGCTTTTTGTGCCCTACACATCCACAAACGTTCAAAGCCATAAAACACAGTTCTAAGCAGAATGCCAACCATGTAGAAAGTTCCAAATGTGGGGATACACACACACACACACACACACACACTGATTTAAATGTGAATGACAGGCCCTCTAATCACTGTATGTGTCAAACAAGAGAGAAAAAGAGAGAGAGGGAGAGAGTCAGAGAGACAGAGAGTGTAATCTTGTTTTGTTTGCATGCTTTCTTTAAAAAAGTACAGAACAACTGAAAGAAAAAAATATGAGTCACAAAGTCATTGTGTCACTCCACACAACAAAAGACCACCACCACCCCCCCGCACCATCTCTTCCCCTCCTGCTTTCACTCCTTCCTTCAGTTTCTCCTTTCTTTCTTGTTTGTGACATCCGCCAATGAAAAGAAAACAAAAGTCATTTCTTAATCTGTAGGTGCCAGTCATTGTGTGAAGTGGAGGGCCTGTCTGCGCTCGGTCTGCTTTCTAGTGAAAGCTTTTCAAAAACAGCCCAGTGCGATTCCATTCAACGTTAGCACACTATTCAACTAATTAAGCGTGATTAAGTAGTGATGCTTCCAGAAAATAGTGGGAAGAGAGAAGCCGCAGATATGGATGCGTGATATGCAAGCAATGCAGGAAATGCGGTCGTTTATTTACTCCCTGATAAATTAATTACTTGTAATTAAAAAACGGTCATGAATTCTCAGTCAGCTGTTTTTTTAATTTTTTTTTTTGCATGGATAATTCACAAATACAAAATACTAACCGCTAAAGAACGGGAACGTTTATGAAAATTATGTTGCGGGTGATTTATTTGTGCTCAGATGACATGGCCATAAAATATCTGTCTGGCAGGTGTTGATGGGAATTACATTTCTCTCTCTGATAGTAAAAGCACTTTTAAAAGAAAGGCAATAAACAAATAAAAAAGCAGATTATGATAAATACAATTTAATGTCTTAAAACTAAAGGAAAAAACGAAATGCATTCTGGAACTTAATACATATTTTTGTGATATCATCATGTTTTAATGCATAATTTACTATTTATGACCTCTCTCACTCCCTCTCTCTCCCTCATCTCTATCTCAGGTTCTCGATTTCCCAGCCCCAGACTCACAACTCGACCCAGCAGAAAGCGACCCCTCCCCAGCTCCCCTTCCCTATCTGACCCCAGCTTTGACCTGCAGGCCATGATTCGCACTTCGCCCAACTCTCTTGTCACTATACTAAATAATTCCCGCTCCAGCTCATCCACCAGTGGATCATATGGGCATCTCTCAGCTGGCACCATCAGGTACCACCAGATGCATCACTTTCACATACAGGATGTAGAAGTTTTTTCCGCTTAAGTTAACTTTGTTAACTCTGACTGTTTTTAGGCATTTGAACAGTTTTATGCTTTTAGATCAGTTCATTTTTAAAATGGATATTAAAAATACCAACCAAGACCAAGAAGTAGAAAAGAATTTGGGGGGTGCGTTGCCATTTTATTTATAGCAAATATAGATGATAGAGAGATGAATAATCACATAGAAAAAAGCAAAGAGAGATAGCGCAGTCTAGCTTCGAACCCACGTCTCCCACATGAGCACCACAGCTTAATGTGTCTTCAGTAGATGTGCTAACCAGGTGTTTGCAACACCTGCCAATAATGAGTAAATTGCAGAAAAAATTATAGGCTGTTAAATATTTTTCCAGCAAACTATGCTGTATTTTTACTGCATATTAGTGGCAAAAAGTGCAGGTTCATACGCTACTCACCAAAACTCATTTCTCATTTGTTTGAGTGTTCATTTTGGACCTTCTTAGTAAGAATGAAAATGAAGAGAGTGGCGTGTACCAGAACAGACGAGAAGAGCGAGCGCACACAAGAGAGATGGAGAGAAAGAGATAGAGAGAAAAAGCCAAACCGGCTGCTCCAGAACATCCTCAGCCGTCGAGTGATGAATGAACGCAGGATGGAGAAATAAACGAGAGAACATAGAGTGCACTATTAGGAGGAAGCGTGTGAACACATTGCTCCCCTCCTCCCTTACACTCGTCTGTCTGATATGCATCAGCTGATTAATGTTCTCTCCATCAGCGGAGGAGAGCTTTAGCCTAACACCGCCGCCATGCAATCGCTCACGCCGGGAAACAGGAGAGGACGGGAAAATGACGGATGAGGGGGTCACGAAGGGGGGAGCGGGGGAAGAAAGCAAAGTCTGGGCCGAGGACAGTAACACAAGCTTTAATGGGAAAGAGAGAGAATCTATTGCGGATGAAGCGAATAAAAGTGGCTCGCTCACTCTATCTGAGTAAAGCCCTTCATTCTGACCAGCCTTCCTTCTAATCAAACAGTTTATATGCTTTAGTAGTCAATTAGCTGTGGAATAATAATCTCATTTAAATGACACTCAGTTAGTTGCTGGAGTTCACAGCATGAGTGTGGATAGTTAGCTGGGCCTGTGGGAATTTGATTGGATAATGAAGTGTTTGTGACATCATTGAGGGAGGTATTGACATGTAAGCTAATCAATGTTATGATGCTGATCAGCCAAACAGATTGAAGCTTCATCAATGCGCCTTTAACATGCGATATCTACATTTGTCCAATTCGATCAGCCTTTGCCAGTCATTGTTATATTGTGATTTATTTGCTATTATCTGCCAAGCAGCAAATTAATGTTGCATTTACATCATGTTGGATTTATTGTGATTTCAAGGTGAAAACTCAGAAATTCTAAATGGAACTTTGGTGTTGATGTGTATTTTATGTCTTTGGGTTAAATATATAATATAAAATTATTGATTTACTGTACCGGCTGCAGCTACCATTTACTGCCAAAGCTTTTGCTTGTTTTTCCATAACATGAAAGAGCTTTCTGAATTTCAAGTTCTATTATCTGGAACTTGTAATTACAGTAATTTTGACGTGACTTGAATGCAGAATACTTAAGTATAACAAGAGATTAGAGTGGCTTATAATCCATATTTCACAGATACATACATAATACATTAAAATTGTATAACAGCATACAATAATATATATCCAAAATTGCTCAATTTTAATAAATACTTGTTTTTTACAATATTTACTAAAGATTTGCCAAAAATATTTTAAAACAGAAAATGTGTCATTTTTATGTTATTTGTTTATTGTTTATATTTTAGATTGTATTGTTTAAAGGTGCTCTTAAAACTATTAAACTGACTGAAGAATGACTCTACCAGGCAGAGCAGTGTGTGAAACACAGTTAGCAACATTGGTGGTGTGTCAGTCAGTTTGACGTCTAGCATCCAGCACTGTTAGGAAAGGGCTTTACCTGGTTTGGGTGTGCGTGTGTGGGTGGGTGTAAGATTCAAAAATAGAGAAAAATGACAGAAATAGACCCTTTTCCCCACTGAGAGCGATTAATCAGTGATTTGTTTTCATAAGCTAATCAGTCATATATCATGTGTCTGCGTGCACATGTAGAGACAGAGATGGCAGGCTAGGTTTCAGGCCCAATGAGTGATGAGACAGCCAGGTCAGCCACTCTGTGTCTGGCTACATTGATTTTCTCTCGGCCTGTAATAAGACCAGTAGACGTATGAACGTGTATGAAGCGGCCAGCGTGTCCCACGATGAATGGAGCCCCATATGAATGTCTGTTATTGAGCATCAAGGTTTCATCATTATATATATAGACTATGACATCTATAGAAGAGGAGGTGATATATGAAAGTTTAATGGTGTACTTAAATACGGCTCTTATTTTTAACATGAACTGTCTTGGAACTTTAGTATTTGTTATTTATTTTTTTGTTGTGGTCCGGATGTAGTTTACTAGCTCTACGCTGCAATTTTTAAAGCAGTTTTGTATTTTTTTCTAGTAAAAATATCTAAACATCTTTTACACAAGATAAAGAAAATAATAAATAATAAAATAATAATTTACAGAGTTTACGGAGCATAATGTAATATTTTTTTTTTTCGGTTTTAAATCAAATTGTTTGCAACTGTTATAGTTCATTTACTTTCCTCGATAAATTAGATGTCAAATTTGATCAAATAAATAATATTCAAAATATAGTCATTCTAAGGCAAGTATTGAGTAAAGAGAATAGTTTGTAATGCAGCATGTGAGCACATTTCACTCATTTGTAATGATGTAAACATTCTCATTAGTGCTTTTCACTTACCCTTTTCATTTTTCTCTTACAGTCCTGCATTGAGTTTTGCATACCCTCCAACCCCTGTGGCCCTACAAATGCATCCCAAGCTGCTCAGCCGGCAGCCAGGCATTGTAGGTTCTGCATTTGGCCACAGTCCGCCCCTCGTGCATCCAACTCCTGCCTTTGCCACTCAGAGACCTGTACCGGGCATTCCCCCCAGCCTGGTACCTACAGAACGTTCCACGGCCTCATCCGACTCACAGGTCAGTTGTTCAACATGCTTTATTGAAAATGATTAGGCCATAAGGATATAGCACATGCTGGAGTTGAACCTGTGTCTTCCACATGGGCACCACAGCGCAATTTGTATGTACAATTTGTATGCACAGGTGTTAACCCCTAAGCCATGACTCCAGCCTTCACAAGGCAGTTCTAATATAAGAATGTATAACAGCTGGATGACCTAAAACGAGATAAACAGGAATTTTCATTCTTGATTTTTACCAACACCGTGCATTTTTTAAATCATTTAACATGACTGCTTTTGGGTGTTCTCATATTAAACAGAAACAGAAGTCGTTTAGATCACACAGCGATTTTTCTCCCCTGAAGGCTTAAATTTATTCAGCGCTTATCATCACAAGAGCCGACGCTATTTATTATTTTGTGCGCCTCATGAAAACACGCACCACCAACACGCCAGCATGTATAACCAGCAGAGAAAGTCTGGCTGCAGGTAGCCCTCCCTCGCAGACAGGCCTCATGGGAGATTTTCCCCTGTGTGCGTGTTGTCTCTGTGTTGCGTCTCCGCGCGGAGAGCTGGCGAGCTTGCCCGGAAGGTACCTTTGAAAAACAACACGCTGCTCGTTAGCTGCAAAATTCCAACCACTTCAACATTAATCAAGCGCAAATACATTTCTAAACCTTCCCTTTGAAGGATGGGCGTAAAAGTGTTTTACTTGTTTTTTTTTTGCCCCAGCAAGCTCTGTACATTTTTACTCAGTGTTTGAGTGTTTGTTGAATTATAAGCTGTTGAGTGAAACTCATTGTTTGTATCTGTCTTGGTATCGATCTCTGTTTTGTAGTAACAGTTTGCACTCGGATACTTCAGTGTGACAGCGAATGAGTTTTCTAGAGCTTTTTCCAATGCCAGTCCCTCCGTTCAAACCATTAAAGCCCCACTAGTTCATCCCAACTCGGCATCATCCATTTCCCCAGCCTGACCACCAGCCTCCTTAATAGAAGGGCATTGTGGGACATTTGTCTCACCATATGGTCATAAAAGAACAATTAATGAAAAAGGAGAGACGGTGTGAGCATTGCTCAAAGTGACAGAGTGAGGAAGTAGCAGATCGTTGTGTTTTATTGGTGTGGAATCCTCTGCGATCTCACAGACATCACTGACAACACACAGTCACGACAAGTTTCATATACTGTATGTGGTGTACAGAATGCCTTCAGAGAGTATTCAATTTCAGAAATAGACACAGAAATATAGAAATATTAAATGTACTATTTAGTATACTAAATATACTAAACAGAATGAATCATTTCATGTCATCATTTTACCCAACTTCATGTAATTTAAAAACCCATATGTATATATACCCATATATACCCATCAAACTGAAATCAAGAGTTTTAAGACTAAGACAATAGAAACATATTTGTTTTAAAACATTAGTTTTTTACTCTTGTTGTCTAATGGTATTAGAAAACTTGGAATATAGTGCCTGTATCTCACAGTATGGGGTACTTTTACTATATTACAGTTTTGCAAGTTTGCAAGAATGTTTTTTTTTAAATTTGAGGGACTTTAAGGGAACGTAAGCCAACATTTTGAGAATGTTTCCTGTTAGCTGGGTACCCGTTTCATCAGCTTTTCTTGTGTGGTCAAGAGCAGCCTGGACATTTTTACATTTTACATATTTAAATAACTATTTTAACTATTTATAATAACATCAATTTAATATTTTAATTATAAAACTGTCTGGGTTAACTTATTTTGTGATATAAAAATGGGTTTAGACAACATAAGGGTGAGTAATTGATGCAATTTCATCATTTTTATTTTGAGCTGAACGATTCCTTTACTCTAAACCTTTTAGAAGGTTTTTGGGCATAGATACAGTAACCTCTACCACAACAGCAGATTTATGGTCTCTGTGTGACCATAATACACAATACGCAAAAAAAACTTTAGCTGTTTCTTTACGATTGCTACACATAAAGGCTAATTTGTGAGCCACAATAACATCAAAGTGAATTTCCATGCGTGTCTGAATAAGTGTATTTTTACGTGCTTTGACTTTAAGAGCAAAGGAAGCACACAGCGGAATGAAAGTCTCTTCTGCACTTCACTGGAAGAGTCTGGCAGGACGAGCTCTCCTTCAGAGCCAAAGAATCCTGCTCTCACATCCAGGGAATGTTACTCTCCCAGCAAGCACTTTTTTCTGTTACTGGCTCTGGTCAGTCACAAGGGACTTTCCCTGGCAAGTGAGAGAGAAAGGCAGTGAATGAGAGTCAAAGGAAGCAGTTATTGTTGGTCAGGGTCAAAGTGGGAATAATGTCTGTGTTTGGACATGTCAGTGGCCTTTTTTGCTGGATCGGATTGTTTCTATGCATGCAACACTTTACACTTATGTAACATGTTTTATTTGGATATGATACCATGGCATTATCGTGGTTTTCCAACCGTGGCAGTACAATCTCAATGCTATGCCAGATGACTATGGTCATCATTCAGTACAATGGTATTGTATATATCAAAGTTCCACGGTATTACTGCCTACTGTGGGTACTGCCATTGGAGCAAATTGCTGCCACAAGTCTGTACTTTTTTGTTTGTAAATGTCCCTGTGCCTTGCGTATTTGTTTATTGATATTTTTCTAATTACGCGTTTATCTATTAAAAAAAGTATCAGGTTCATTCCACTTGGCCCTACATATATTTATTTTTGATGATGATGTAGTAGACTTTTATTGTGGTTCTTATTTTTTTGCATGCATGTTCTTAAAATATTTCCAGAGTAAACCCACCAGCGAGTCGGCTGTGAGCAGCACAGGGGACCCCATGCACCACAAACGTTCCAAACTCAAGCCAGACGAAGAGCCGCCCAGCCCTGGAGCCATCAGTGTGCAGGTATCCCCCCTCACATACACGCAGACTCACATAATGCTGAAAAATACACAACAGCAAAGCTACAGAAAACAGTTCCCACACATGCACACGCAGCAAGAGCTCAGGGACCAATTATGTGACGTACTGCAAAGCTATTTATTTGCGTGTTTGATTTGGTCGCCTGTTGTGGCGCTGCCTCATATGCGATAAGCCCCATTGATCTCCGCGGCTTCAGAAGGAAATTGTTTTTCTGTAATCAGATGCTTAACTGAATGGAAAAATGAAAGAAAAATTAGATGACACATTTTCTACAATGCCCTCCATAACTGATGGCTGGCTAGGCAGATTTGTTGACTCCTGGATTATATATGTGAAAGACATGCACAGTGCGAAGAATGATTTCCTAGCTGCTTTTGTTGTTTCTCTCTTTTATTTCACTGAAGTCCCTAGTTGGTAATATTTCTCTTTCTTTTTCACTCAGGCCTGTTGTTATATTGTCTGCTTTCGAAATCTATGAACGTCTCAACTCAGCCTAACCCTGTCTGGTCTCAGCAGCATACTGACTAGTCCATTTCTTCTCAGTTTTAAGCAGACAGTGAAATACAACTTGAGTAATAAAGCAGTAAGTTGAGGGAGCTGGGGGTTCGATTCTTCAAATGCTTGCTCCAAACCCCTCGTATATCTGCTCAAATTTAGAGCGGCATTTTTAGTACTGCTTTTTAACCACATGGCTCTTGAGTTCTGAGGCCCCAGCTGATAGACAGACAGATGCAGGGTGCACGAAAAACTCCTTTTGCTTCGCAGTCAAAATGGAGCTAAATCAGATCTATAACCGACAGTTCACTGCAGGCCTCTGAATTCAGAAACCTGGTTTCCATTTTCAAAGTTGTTAACACATCCAGAAAACTTAAGACAAACCGCCAATTCAACATAACTTGTGGCACCTACCAAAGAAAGTTCTTGTTCCAGGGAATTATGGGATTTGTTTGCCTTTTATAAAAAGAACAGACAGCAATTTGGCGTGACAGGATGTCATTGAAATTAACAATGAAAGCTGATAATATACATTCACAGGAGAAACAGATTTGTGATAGGGATGTGCTAAGTGTACCAAAATTAACTATGTGGCTTGCCTAAACACTTAGTGGACAAATCTCTCTAAGTGAACTAAAGGTAACCCTATATATTTAGCCATACTCACCTGACCCTGGTGCAATGCATACAAATGAGATTATGTAAATTTGCAGTGACGCAACGCACAAATGGCGGCGCAGGTCACATGATGCATTAAGTTGTTTGCTGTAGCCGAACAGCAAATGCTTACTAGCAACCAACAGCAGACTTTGAAGCGTCCAGTTGTAATCCAGATGTAATAA
>JAZGTJ010007900.1:0-20607 GCA_036877575.1 Botia almorhae | reverse complement strand
ATCATCCACCATCATCATCCACCATCATCATCCACCATCATCCACCATCATCCACCATCATCCAATCATCATCCACCATCATTCATCATCATCATCCAGCATCATCATCTACCATCATTATCCTCCATACTGAGCATACTGAGGGTGAAGCTTTTGCAATGATGCAGGAATTTATCCTTTTGATGACCTTCTGCTCATCTGATTTTATAGTGAGATCAGATTAGAAAGAGCAGCTGAGTCATGATGTGACATGATAATAGATCAGTGCTGGTCTATGGCCCTGTTTAAATGTGGAATTAACATCCATCTTGGGTCATGTGATAAGAAGCCACATTTAAGTGCGCTGATTCACCATTTGTAACATTTGTTAATGGAAACACTGGGGAAACTGTCTTACAACCTAAGAGTTTCCAGATATGAATTAAATGAGAGATGAGAGGGATGCTCCCTCAAACAACTCCACATTCATGCACTGAAAACAATCAGTTTATTCAACATGTACATGAACATAATGTCTACAGCTATCATAATGCAGCAAAGAAATATCTAAAGTGCCATATTACATTATATCGCATGTTTTACTGCATTATTGAGAAACTCCTGCATCAGTGCTTTGAGAATTGTAACTGCATTGTGACTCCTGAATCAAAGTTTTTTAAGACAACAGCGTAAAATGCACAATGCAACCCATCACCAACAAGCAATGAATGCACCTGCAGAGCATGTTAGTATGCATGTTTGTACGCATGTTTGTACACGTGCTCTGTACAGTCTTGAATATGATCTATGCACTCACACACTAAAGCCATCACGTCAGTCTCTCTTGCAATCCCCTTTCCAACCACAGGGGGCACTGCAGCCTAAAACTCACCAAGATCCTTCGAGCTGCGACTTTCGCTGGCCAGCTTTCCCATCCGCATCAGTGCATCGAAGTAGCCTTTTGCTGCAAATGTCACACCTGGAAACACGGAAGCATTTGGGACATGAGCATCGGGAATGTTCTAGCGTCTGTCTGTCACACCTGAACCCGTGTCCCTCAACCCACAGGTGTCGTGTCTGTAGACTGGGGGATGAAAAGCTGGAACACTATA
Organism: Botia almorhae; assembly: GCA_036877575.1. Taxonomy (NCBI): domain Eukaryota; kingdom Metazoa; phylum Chordata; class Actinopteri; order Cypriniformes; family Botiidae; genus Botia; species Botia almorhae. Next base: position 19,516 of record JAZGTJ010007900.1, on the reverse strand, counting down.
TATTTTAGAATGGCTCTCTCAGGGAACTGGAGAGGGAGGGGTGGAGCTTGTGATTGGTGAGCAATGAAAACGTAACATGTTTGTCAGATAGCGCACAGCGATAGCAATCACTCACTCTGTGTGTCTCTTCTGTATTGGCTGTTTCTGAACCAAAGGATCAGAATATTCTCTTAACATTAAATATCAGATATCAAAAGCTTTATTCTTAAGTTGTTAGTGGAACAGTTACAAAATGCGTCCAGGGCATTTTCAGCACCCTCGAAAGACAAACAGCAATCTCTCTTCTCTCTATCATTTCTGACATATTTATCTATTCATCTCCAGCAATAAATGCCTGCTAATAGACCTCCAAAAACTCATTTTTCTCTGTTCTCTAAACAGTCCATTATTCACATACTGTAATACCACCTAAAACAAGCCGGAAGAACTGAGAGTTCTGCATGTGGACACCATCTGCACTGGTTATCAGTGGACACTATGAAGGGCTTCCGCTCTGCTGACCACATGAACTGCTGCAGTGAATCCCTGCGATGGATTCTGTGCTCCACCTGCTGCAGCCAAGACTCATCCACAAGGGTGGAGCGCAAATGTCACTCCATTCGGCTCTTTTTAACCTTATCATCATTCAGACTCTCTCTCTCCCACACACACACACACACTCTTGTGGTCGGTTCTCCAGGGCTTTGGCCTGTTGCTTGTGTTTATATTTGAGGTTCTGTTTTAATCATTTTAGTCAATCAGCGTAACTTCTTTGATTTATTGCTAAGGCAACATTTCTAATTTTCGTTTATTTTACATCTTTAAAATAATATTTATGTCTATAGTTTCTTTCATTTTAGTGAACAGGAATGTTTAAATAGTTTAGGTAAGCTGTAATAATCTTGGTTGCTCATACTCATACACTTTATTTGTACTCTTCACTCATTTGTAACGCTTGCCCTGAATCTCTCCTCTGCTCTGCGTCTATGACAGCTCTGCATGAACTGGAGGGGGGGGGGTTGTGGGGTGCAAATGGGACATGTACCGTTCTATGACATCATCACCACAGGAGTAACAGGAAGTCATCCGGGCCACAAACAAAAACACTGATTCTTAACGAACATTCAACAAACATTTAAACAACATTCTAGTATATATTATATTTATTATCAATAACAAGCCACTGACACTACAGTCCTGAGGGAGGACCAATGAAAAGAGCGCGTGAGGAGCTGCCGCTGATGTACTCACTGGACAGCGTCTTCTCGTAGGTCTTCCCCATGGCAATGAAGTTCCTCAGGCAGGGGTTGAAGCGCTCCATGATGGACTGCAACAAAAACAACGCAGGTTTAGTCAGTATAACACCAAACCCCTCCGATTACCCAGCTAACAGGGAACGTTCTCCCAAAGTTCTCAAAATGTTCTTGCAGTAATGTTAGTGTCATCCTTCACTTTAACACAACATTTCACACACTTCCTGTCAAATGAAACTGTGTTTTTTTTCAAGCTGATGTCAATGAACCCATGTGAAACCAGTGTGAACGAGAGCAGCAAGCCACTGATTGGTGATTAGATGTCATGATGTCATTTTCCTCTCAGCTTGACTCATCACAGATGATCATTTCATCATCAATCAAGATTTTAATTTATTAATATTTATTCTGTCAGCAGGACCGCTGCTTGAGTTCTCTTAGAGTTTTCAAAAACATTCCTGCAGTAACGTTAGTACAGTGTTTTTTAACATTATATATCATATATCAGAAATGTTGTTCTTAAGTTTGTGGAATGTTCTAAAACCATTACAGAATTAAAAATGTTTAAATAACGTTCTTGTAACCAAACAATAGCGTTAATAGTGTCTAAAAAACTGGACTTTGAGCATTCCTAGACCTTTCAAAATAACATTTATGTTTTTGTTACTTAATGTAAACGTTGAGGAAACATTCTTACAACCTAAAGTGGTTAGCTAAGAATATGCTGTAAAGGCTGCCTTCAGCTTTCCTCATGGAGAAGCAGTTCCCCGTCCACTGCGGATGCTGCGAGTCATTTGTTACAGCTGCAACACTCCTACGAGCCACTCCGGTCCTCATCTTACCAATTACCATCCCAAATGAGCCCCCGCCTCTGTAAGCCTGTTTCCGTGGGTGTGTGTGTGTGAGAGCTGACCACGAGCATCAGCATCACTGCCTGTGCATCCCATTCCACAGCTGAGTGAGACAGCGAGAGAACAACTTCCTTGCCCATATATGGCTGTGTCGGAATTCCTGCTCATTATACTCTGCTACAGTGCTTTCCCATTCTCTGCACGTTTGGACCGTACCACCTGGTCACAGTTGGGGGGGGGGTGTTTAATGACTGGCTGGAACACGGTGTACTCCTCCATCCCAACACCTTCATCCATTCACAGAACAGCAGAACTGAATCACGATTTCAATTCAGTGCAANTGTGTCGGAATTCCTGCTCATTATACTCTGCTACAGTGCTTTCCCATTCTCTGCACGTTTGGACCGTACCACCTGGTCACAGTTGGGGGGGGGTTTAATGACTGGCTGGAACACGGTGTACTCCTCCATCCCAACACCTTCATCCATTCACAGAACAGCAGAACTGAATTCAACGATTCAATTCAGTGCAATGAATACAGCTGAGATGCTGTGTAGAATGAATAAAAGAGGTGTGTGCGTGTCTGTGTGTCTGTCTGTCTGTGTGTGTGTGTGTGTGTGTGTGTGTGTGTGTGTGTGTGTGTGTGTGCGTGTGTGTATGTAAAAATACATTCATGCTTCAGTGTGGAAAACAATATCTGTGCCATTCAGCCAAGACACCAAAATAAGACATAACAGATTAATAAATTAAACAAATGGCATAATGAAGAGAGGCAGTGCATTTATAATGCGTCCATCTGTAAATAACAGGTTTCTGCAGAACACCAGCAGGTTTAGCCTCTGATTTAGATCTCAAGAAGCTTTTGCAGTCCACTTAAACAAACACTCCAGTTCATTTCCATGTTCCACACACACACAAACAGTTTAACACACAACAGCTTTATTTTAACATACTGTTAAACGACCATCTGCCAGCTTACAGCTCGAAAACAAACAAAACAAATGAATTAAGAACAGATTTTGAATGACATTCTGTATTCTGGCTCCAGAATACTGGAACTGACATATAAGGAAAAGTTGAGAACAGGACTGGTTATATAATGGTGAAACTAGGGCACATGGGGAAATATACTGGGCAGGTCAAATATTCCTCTTATATTCCAGTACGAGGCCAGTACACATGGGGACATGTGGTCGGGATGTGAGCAGTGTGGCATGTAAGAAACGTCCTTCAACAGATCATAATGTCCTTCTGACTCTGACTGAACTCACACACACAGCTGAACTCACACAGTTACAACCCCCACGCTTGAGCAGAGGCACACTGTCACACACACAGACCATTAGGTGTGCGAGACACTACCTACACACACACACACACACACAGATACTCCACAGCCCGTGAGACTCTGCCTACATACACTGGCAGATAAAGACTGAGTCATGACTCGTGAGGGCAGACGCGTGGATTTGAGCTCTCAGGACCTGTGAGATTACTCAGCAGCTGTCAGGCACGCACACACACACACTCTCACAACACTGTTCGGTTCCTCTTGTACACAAAGTAACAGACCCTATTCAGCTGACAATTTTAGGTCCCTAATATTTTCAGTAAGTAACAAAAACGTTGAACTTTTATTATGAATGTTTTTTTTCGATGTTGTATTAACTTTATGGCTTGGTTATAAGGACATTATTCATTATTTTATTAATTCTGTATCTTTCAAATTTATAAATAACCTCTTTATGTGTGAGATATCGTTCAAAAAGGTTCTACTAACGTTACTACAAGATTTTAACACTGTCATAATTCGTCTCCATTGAAAATATTTTAGCATCTTTCATAACATTCATATTACACAAATCACTGCGCCAGCTCAAGCAAACCATCAGCGTTACTTCAGTTCTCACCTCCTGATGCTTCTACTGTAACCCATTTTAAACACACTGCAGGACGTCCAGATCCCTCAGTGAAATCCTGTATTCAATGAGCAGACCAGCACTGATTACTTTCTAAAGCAGCTTATACTGTCAGTCTGAAATATTCACTGCAGTATAAGTCAGTTTTATAACTTCTGACCTCTTATGTACAAACATTCCCTCCACAAAATCAAGAGATGAATCACTGAATTACGACCTCTGATGGCTTCAGTTAATCCTCAAATAATCCATCAGTACAGGAACAAGAAAATGTCAAAATGGTCAATTAAAAAGGTCATTAAAACAATCGCTCAGTCATTTTTGCCATCAACATGAATATATTACTGATACACTGAAAATAATCCTAACGGAGAATTACAGGGTCAAGAAACGAAAAAAAAGCTTTTCTCTGTCTCATTACACAACTTCTCTCAGCTGAATAATAAATCCACACTGAAGATCTTCAACAATCAAGATATTATATCATTTAAAGTGACCTTTAGATAACGGGATCATTTCCAGGTTACACTTGCCTCTCTAGCGCCGCCTCTGCTTGAATCAGAACAGTACAGCTTACCTGCTTTTCATCGTGTGTGTTGAAGTCAAATGAAGCTGAACTGACACTTCAGACCCGACAGCTCATTATTATAAACTTACTGTTGTGAATCAGGGTATGAAAAGCGTTATGGAAAGCTGATCTGTCATGTTCTTGCTCAATAACTGAGTTTTATTGTATTTTAAACTCAAAAGAAATTACTGCTTGCAGCTTTAAAGAATGATTAAATGACTAAAGTACACAGAGAACTGGAGAAACAGAATACATGCAGAACTGCAGAATACATGTATGTTGAATTTACACTTTTCACTATGAAGACGAAGCGATCACTACAGATGCCCCAAACTGTCACCATGTTACCAGTAAAAAAACATGATTCAGGAATCTGTCTTAACTGGTTTATCACTGAAACCTGTTTCACACTGGATATTTCCCTCTTTAACAGCTTTTGTAGTTAAGACTGTAGTTCACCTCATTAAGTTTGTTATCCTTTACCAAAATCACATTAAACATTATGAATGAATCCAATAAAATCCAGCTCAACAGAATTTAACTCAATATAAAGAATGCATAACTTCAGTCTTTGAAGAATAATTACAAACACGGGACCACCGTACAATAGCTTAACCTCACCTTATACACATTCTCCGTTATACGGTGCACCTCTTCTGTCCGGGACATTTTAGAAGCTCGAATCACAACCATAGAGGAAAAAAACGCGTTTCTGATGCGGGAAAATCTTTCCGAGAAAACCCAGCAGAAGCAGAAGAAAAAACACTCGAATGACTCGAGCAGAGAGTGTCGGAGGCAGAGGACGATCCGTGAGTTTTATACGGAATTCTCTCACCGTGCCCACGGGTGCCCACGCGCAGACGCCGGAGTGGCGGGGATCCACGGTGCGCGTTTGTCCCCGTCACTGAAACGGCGCTTGATGTACACACCGACTCCACCTCTCCACCGTCTGCAGCGAGCGTGCGAGCGTCGCGACGGGACTGTACGTCTTGCTCTTTGCTCTCACTTTGTGACAGTAATGTAGAGCGATGCGGGCGTAAAGCTGTTCGCCGGTTAAACATCCGTGCGCACAGTTGTATGGCTATAAGGACGAGCGCTCACTTTTTTGCGTAAAAATTGGGAAACTCGTCTTTACTCTTAATGACTCATTTAAAACAAAGGTTCCCTAAAGAACAGGTCGTTCTATCGTGTGAAGTTATCTTTATTAGTTAGGAGAGTAAAATGTTAGAGGTTAGAGGACATCTTTTGCGTTATTGCTGTCTACCCCGAATCAAAGCACACGTCCGCATCAGATCCGATCACGCATTTCACGCGTGGGTCTCTGCGTGTGATGTAGGCTGAGATTCCTTCATACTCCTCGTTCCCTCAACAGATCCTGCCCACATCACCAACACAGAAGAACTCTTACTACACAAACCATCCTATCACAATCCTGTGAGGACCCAATGTAATAACTCAAAACTGATGGAAACCCACCCTGATGGGTTAGCTGATGTGTAGCTATCCATCCTTATGAAAGTGCTTACAACCCTTACACACATTTCACTGTTCTAAGAGACAACCAGGGTTCAAACTCTGCTCTACAACACCTAAAACAAACTAAAGAAAGATGAGGCACATTTTATTTAAATTAAAGATGAACTCGGTATCCAGCAGCAAAACTAAGCACCCTAGTTAGTGTCGAGATATCTAAATAAGGCTTGTTTGCACCCACGATGATGTGCCTATTTAATTAAACGCAAGACAGCTACCTGCAGTAAAGGCAAACCACGTGACCTCCAATCTGCAACTGGCAGTACACCACAGCGCACATCAGTCTACACTGCTCAGTCTACACTGATATCTAGTGGCCGCTATGTGTACTGGCTCATCCATTCTGTAAGAGCGATGAAAAATTAGCCCATCAAATTTATTGTTCCAGAATAACACAAGGAAAAAAGGAAGACAGGCCATTGGCCAATGAAACTTCAGTACAGTGATATGAAATCTCTAATGTGAAAACAAGAGATTCTAACATGAGAACCACGATATGAAACAACCAAAAACAGACGGTTGTGAACCAAAATAAGACAGAAAACACTGTTTACAGTTCCAATGTCATTAGCTTTGCGTGTGTACATCGCAGCCTTTGTACATATGTGTCATAAAAACCAAACTGTCTCTATGAAGCACACTGTCATTTTCCAGATCAATTCCTCACTAAACACTTTTAGTAAGAGGTGGTGTAAAAACAATTAAGTGTTTGGAGTGTGTTACGTACACAGGAGACCTTACAGGGTTTCAGCACATGTACATGTAGTAGCCAACAGCTGTATTTACAAATTTACATGCTGTCGGGTTTGATTGCACTACATGTTTCCATTAATGTTGCCTGTTTCACACCTGTATTTTCTCTTTGAGGATATGTCTGTTTGTTTATCTGTGAGTCTGGTTTGTGTTAGAGGTGAGACAGTAATTATACAGGCTGATTGTAAACAGAAATCATTTGGCTACTGTTAGTTTTGTGTTGAACATACGCAGGATCTGAATTCTGGGTTTGAGATACTGAAGACTGTTAAAGTGATGAACGTGTTAGAAAGTGAGGGACTTGGTGAAGTCATTAAAAGACCAGGCGCCATTAAAGAACTACAGTATGGCATACAGTATGTTTTTGTATATACAGTTTAAAAAATGCCACAGATGCAGCATCTAAGAGGAGGGGCTCTTCTGATCACTCCTCAGTGTCTTGAGGTCTGCAGAGAAGACATGTGACACATGTGTGTTTACACGGCCAGCATCTCTCGTTCTGTCTTCTTCTTTACTCGTTCCTTCTCCCCCACTGAAACATCAGACATCCAAACACAATCGCATTTAACTTTCTATTAAAACATCACAGTTTTTATACAAAGTAGTATAACAATAGTATTCTATTCTAAAAACCCTGTGTAAGTGTGAGTGAGATCCGGAGAGGAGAACACACACCTGGTTCCTGCTCAGAAACTTCTGGTAGATCTTCTCCAGGCACATCAGGAAGTTCAACCTCAGCATCTCCCTGAGTAAGCACACAAAACACACGAGATGACAACAGCCCCGTTCTAACACAGCAGCTGACACACTATCATTAACAGAACACACCTGAATGATGGCCTCCAGCTCGGCCAGCACAGCATCTTCATCCTCCTGGGTCAGAGAGCCCGCCAGCATCTCATCAATTTGCTGCAAATTTACACACAAAGAGGAATGAGAACAAAACCCTCAAGCCTCCAGTGGAGATACTGAGGACAACATGGACCGAAGAATCACACGCATACGAAGACAAAAATCATGAATTACGAAAGTAAATTCAATTCAAGTTGACGACAGATACTTATATTCATATTTAAAGGCTCTTGCTGATCATTAGAGTAAAACTCACCCTCTGATATTCAATAGCATCATGAGTTTCATCCATGATCTTCTCCACCTCCTCTATGGACAACATCTGGTCAGAGGAACAGAAGAACAGAGTATCTACTTTGTGTCTTTCACTTGTTTCTCCACATCCGTCAGGTCCAAACTAAAGCTGTGTGGTTTCATTCAGCAGAACTTTCTACAAAGTCCATGACTGACAATATAACAATACATTCATCATGGATAAGTAATGTTTACTAGTACTGGTGACTAGTGCTGGTTTCTCTCACTGTTACCTCGTGCATTTTCTTCAGACAATCATTGCCAACTTTCAGACCCTCGATCACCTTCATCTCTATCTGTGCAAATTCAATATCTTGAACCTGTTCAACAAAAGTGAATCTGGATGTGATTTGCATAAAGAAGAACCAATAAAATCATGTTGCTATTATGCAAGAGAACATGACACAGGAAGTTCTGTCCAAAGACATAAAAAACTATAGTACATATATTAATTACAGGAACAAAACAACATGTCATCATGACATCAGAGATACGGTAAAGATCTGTTTCTTTACCATCCGCTCCAAGTTGCTTATTTGATTTTCTGTCTTTTCCAGCAACTGATCCTGGTAGCGTTTCTTTTTCAGCAGCAGGAGCGCTTTCCTAAATAAACACATAAACATGATAAAGCAGTGCATGTAGTACAGAACCAGACCTCCTCGTTCTACAGCTATATGTACAGCACACTCACTCTTTCTTCCCCTCTTTCAGCAGCTGTCTGGCGAGCTGTTTCTCTTTCTCCATCTGTAGAGTGATCTTCTTTTGATACTGCTTCAGTTTATCTCTCTGCTGCTTCAATTGCTGGTCAATCACAAACGAAAGTCAAAACAAATAAAGATGTACAGCAATGTTAAATAATAAGTTAACTACAAACGCCAATGAAACCCACAGTGATCATTCCAACCAGCACGTCGAACAGTCTACACCTGTAACAACCCATTTATGACTGTTGTGTAATGTCAACACCCATTACAATGAAGCAAAGATTCATCTAAAACTGCCCCCATAAACCAAACCGACGGATTTGACTTTGAGATCAGTGTACATTAAGCGCAGGATGTGTTTATGTGGGTTTAGTGACGGAATATAAAGTGTCAGCTTCTTACATCAGAAGGATTAGCCGGATAGCCGCTGTCAAACTCACCAGCACAGCTCGGTCCTGCTCGGTCACCCGAGTTGCTTTCTTTTTGCCGAACAGATTTCCCATTTCGATGCCGCATCCCCGCCACAATCTGTCCAGACAGGGGTGCTGTTTTTACCTTCAGAAAATGGTCATTCAACAGGCCTCGTATCTATCAGTCCATAACAGAAACACAGTGACGGCTGGGCCGTGTTGGGGAAACACCTGCCTACCGGAAGCTCGGTGCTTCAAAATAAAAGCCACACAGAACGCGTTTGTTATTTATTTTGCACTCATTGTGTCGGTTTTAGACAAATTGGTGTTATACGTATATATCTATGTAACATATATGTACATGTGTGTGTGTTTATTTTATGTGTTTATTTATAATAAATATGAATAAATGTATTTATTTTTATAGGAATTTTAATTGGTTTTAAAGAATTACAAATGCATACAGGGGGTACATTAGAATACAAAAAGGTAAATATAAAATAAAGAAATAAATTGCCATGACCGGATGTGGACGTGGCATACAGTGGCACTTCTTCCGGTGTGCGTGAGGAAGGGATTAAACGTCCGTATCGAGCTGCTCTCTTTCCGTGAAAGAACTACAGCCCCGTTTACCGGCGTTCAGAACCGGAGCGTGTCTTGACGACCCGTTCGTTAACCCCGCGAGCTGTTTCTCAGGTCAGTTGTCAGATGGCCATCGACATTTGTTTGTTTATTTTCTTGTGACAGTTAGCTTAGCCTGGCACGGCTAGCGCGAGCCGCGGCGTCGCGTCATTTACGAGTTTAATTCACTAACACATTTTTTACTGCTTTTATTTATATTGGATAAGCGTTTATTTATGTGAGATAAACGCTGTCAGACACACTGGGTCATTTCCTGATTCTGTATCAAAAGCCAGCAACGAAAAACATCTAAATTAGCTTAGCGAGAGGTGAGAGGATTTAATGTCCGTTCGTAATTTAATCAATACAGTAATTTAATAATGTGTGATATTATGCGTAATACTATGTTATTTAGGCAATAATAGCACGTGTTGAGTCTGTAACGCTTCTGTCTGGCATAAATAATTTTGTTTGTTTTTGTTTTGACATTTGAAGTTCAGTTTCAGGGGGAGTGTAATAATAGTCTGGCGTGTTTAGTGTGCTTTTAAATTGTGTTTCTATTACTTTAAGAGCCTCGTGTCCCCCTAACGTTTCTTTAACATGTACGGTTGTCATTTTGATCACGAACGTTATTCAGAAGAATGTCAGGTCAGGTCTGTCATTTCTGACAGATGGAAAGAGAGCGTGTTTATATCTGAAGCTCCTCGCACGTGGCACACTGTGTACTATCACGATGCCTGTTGCCTTAAATTATTTATCATTATTCAAGACTCGTGCTGAAACTTCTCGGCTGCTACTTGCAGGAAACCGGAGGAGCATGTAGTAGTATGTGGTAGTATTTAGTAGTATGTGGCATGTGTCTGCATGTAGCTGTAGAGGTTTAGGGAAGGGTGTTAAATGTGCTGATCTGTGTGTGTTTTGTGGTCGTCATAACATCCTGCTATTAAGGAACAAGTGTGTGCTGGCAGTGATGATGTAATATGAGTCCACTCCTGCCTGCTTGTGTTTCATTGATGTTTATGTAATTGAGATATGACACTGTTAAACAGCATAGGATAGTTAGGTTTAGTAGTTATACTGTTTGATCTTAATCTCTTTTTTTTTCTACAAAAGTTATCAGGTCGTGCAGCACAAATATTGTAAATTCCCAACAAATATTTAAACCACATGTTTTAAAGTGTTATATTGTAGGTTAAAAGTCAATGTGAAATTCGTGTTGACCTTATTTACGTTCTTTTCTGGATTCAGATTCAAGTGCATTTTATTTAAATTAAAAATGTTACATTTAAAAACTTTTGCCTTTGTAATCTTTCAGCAAAATGTAACATGTTCTTTCAGCTCTGAAAAGACTATGATGTCACCACCTGATGTCACCCGGGCCTTTAATGTTAACCAAAAGTCAAATGTCTGTTTATGTAATGCAGTCTTTGTGAATTCTTGCTAGTAGTCAATACAGTGATCAACAGTAAAAAATATTAGGGCAATAATCATAAAAAATGAACTTGAGCTTCAGCTGTCACATAACTGGCTTTATTCTGCTTTCAGATGTCACAAACACAACCAGTTCTAGTTTTTTGTTTGAATATTCTGTTTCATATTCAAATCCCTTAACAAAACTTAAGCTTGTCTCAAAGCAGTACTTCATAAATATAGATTTATTAATTCACTCTCTGGTTATGCCTGTTTTCTCTCTTTTCTGCCCTGTCCTCAGAATTCGGGATGAACTGAAAATGAGTGTAAACCAGCAACCTCACATGGCTTCTCCTTACGGGCAGCCTCAGGCCGGGTATCAGGGCTACCCCCAGCCTGGACACGGAGGCGCACACGTGTCCGCAGGCTACCCAGCTCAGTACCCGCCTTATAACGGTCCGGGCTCAGCTTACCAACAGGGTCCACCACAGGGTAAGTAGAGATGCACAGAATTATGGTTCTGATGGAAAGGTCGTGACAGGGTCGAGAAGTCTGTTTATGGCACGTAATGTCTTTAACTAGCCATATAAATGATGAATTAAGTTAAACATATAAGATATATTTATGTTGAAGCATTTTTGAAGCTAGCAACAGACAGATTCTTCCATTCCAACCTCCTCTGTTCACCTGCCAGCTTGTTTTACATTTCATTCTCTCTTTTTATTTCACTTCTCTCTCTCTCTCTCTCTCTTTTGTATTGCAGGGTATTCTCCTTATGCAAGCTTTTCCTCTAAGACTCTCACAACAAACGTAGTCTCTGACCTGTCCTGCTCCTCTCTTGATCTAGGTAACTGATTTCATTCTGCTTAGCACCCTTTCCTCTTCCTCATTTCCTGCAGTGTGTCTCACCTGCAGCCAATCAAAGCAGCAGGATGCAGAACACACAGGCAAAAATGAGCAGAGTTGAACACAGGGAAAGTACGCAGATTTTTTACATTCAGTAAATCTGTCTGAAAAATACGCTGTGCTTCTGACACTTCAAGTATGTTGTAAACAAATCGCTAAAGTTTCATTTTTGCCTGAGGGAAAGTAAATACAGGCAAGACAAGTAAAAGAATGTCAAGCTCTTGCCCGACCAGGCAAGAAAAAGTGGTATGATGGACGTTCTCATGGCTATGATTCTGATGAGTAATTGAATTTAGGATGATGGGAACTGCGTGTGACCACTGCCTGTGCTTTCACAGGTATGAGAGAACCCCCAACCTCAGGAGCACCTCCTGTCTCAGCTGCCCACAACTGTTCTCAGTTCAGGCAAGGAGACACTAGGAACGGGCCGCCTGCAATGGGAGCTTTACCTCAGAGGTCAGTGACCTGTTAGCTCATCTGTTAATCATGTTATTCAATCACTGTCAGTTCACACTTCTCTTACATACGGCCTCTTCAGATTTGCTGTTGGCATCTAAATATTAAAATAAGTTACATGTTCATGCTGTCAGGCCTCCACTGTCTCAGCCGTACACCCCAGCAACATTGAATCTGTCCGGTCCTCAGCCCCAATACAATCCACAGTTTGGGGCTCCGCCCAACATGCAGCAGATGACCAATCAAATGGCCAGCATGCAGGTTGGATCCACAGTACCCTCCCCTGCTGGCCCAAGCTATGGTAAATAACTTTGTAGTTTTATTTTTCATCTTTGAGGGAATAGATCAGCTAAACCTGACAATTTTGTCATTCAAAATGATAATTATGTTAAAAATGTTCTTAAAAACCAGAAAGGTTAAAACACCATGAAAGTGTCACAACAGTAGAGTTCACGTGACACATGCACTATACTCATACACTGTTGAAATTCTGAGGGCAGATTTGTGTGAGGAATAGGACAAAATTGTCATTTCTTTTTCTTTTAGCTCCTCCCTCTGTATCCCCGGCTCCTGTTTCAGCTCCCTACACACCTGCAGCTCCCCCCACTCTCCCACCCACTTCAGCTGCTCCTGCACAGCCTCCGCCCACTGAAGGCGGGACTCAGCCTCCCCCTCAATCCTACTATGGAGCTCAGCAGTCTTTCCCAAATGCTGCCCTGGCGTTCTCCACAACTGGCCCCACCCAGCCTCAAGCCCCACTCCCTGTCTCTCAGCACTCCTTCCCTCAAGCTTCACCTGTCCCTCAGCCTCCTTTTTCCACAGCCCCGCCTCCAGGACCCGGGACACGCTCATATGGTGGGCCACCTCCTCCAGTGCAGCCCTCTTTCCAAACACCCCCTCTTCCCACCTCTCAGTCGGCTGGGTTCCCTGGAGGTCCACCACCCACCTCTGCTCCATCTCAGATCCCCGGGGTCATGCCACCCCAGCCCCAACCAGCAGTTTCCCAACCTTCTCCATACCACTCCGGTCTGCCCCCTACCGCAGCGGGTTTTCCACCACAAGGCGGCGCTCCACCAAGGCCTCCCTTTTCTGGAATGCAGGGCCCTCCTATGGCCTCACAAGGTCCTCTGGCGACACAGGCAAGCCATGTACCTCCCTCACAGCCTGGCATGCCCTCTGGTCCTCCAAATGCTGGTATGTCAGGACCATCAGCACAGCTGGGAATGCAGGGCTATCCTCCTCAGCAAAATGGTGAGCACAGCCCTAGTCCAACCAGTCCAACTCATTTATGATAAGTGTTTTTTTTAAACTGTCGCTTCCTCAACACATAACACATCTGTCTGCCATAATTCTCAAAAATTGCTGTTAAGTGTCACAATTTCCCGGAATTTTGCAACCCTATTTATGATACATTATGTTCCTTCCAGGTTCTTTTGGGCAGGTCAGAGGTCCTCAGCCTGGCTATGCTGGGCCATATCCCGGGCAGCCAAACTATGGAGCACCTCCTGCCGCACCTGCTCCAGCAGCACCCGCCCCAAAGAGACTTGATCCGGATTCGATCCCAAGCCCGGTATGAACAGCCCATATCTTCACAACACACGCACACATCTGCTGTGTTGATTTCTCAATGTAACACACTGTACTAACACACACACACAGGCACTGTCTGTAATAAATTAAGTTTTCAGTGGTGTGGTGTCTCTGCTCTGAGATCAGCTCTGCTCTGGAGTCAAACTCTTCCCTCATTCACTCACCCTCATGTCATTCCAAACCTGTATGACTTTTTTCTGTTTTACTTTTTTTCAAGGAACACAACAGGTATGTTGGTAACCAAACAACAGGGGCACCCATTGACTACCATTGTTTGGATACAAAACCACTGAGACATTTCTCAAAATATCGTTTTTTAATGAAGAAAAAGTCATGCAGGTTTGGAATGACACATGGTTGAGTAAATGGAGTTATATAAGGGTGAACTATTGTTGTAATACAGATCCTGTATCAGTAACAATAACAACAAGATTCAGGAAGTTTTTTCAAGGCTTTTTGTCTCGTTATATTGTCTGTTAAAGTGTCACTAATCTAGGCTTGGACAAAACAGAGAGACTGTAACAGTGGTTACTCTTCTGTTTATCTTCTCTGCTCTCTCTCCTTTTCTTTTGTTTTGGCTCCTCTCTCTGTCTCTCTCCTGTCTTATAATTTGCTGACTAAATTGTTAAATGTAAAGCACGCCTCTGCCATGCCGGCTGTGCAGAAAGCAAGACATAGAATAGATCCAGACGCAGTCCCCAGTCCAGTAAGTGTCTCTGCTGTTCTGTGTTCATCCACTAACTCTTGTTTTCTGTCTCTTCCATTCAGTTCTTATAAAAGTGACTCTGTCTGCATAAACATTCAGTAGAATTACTGTAGAGTTCAGTAGAAGTGTTAAAGCTGCAGTTCATAGCTTCTTTTGGTTAAAAATGAACAACAGTTATTGAGCAGGTACATGACAGATCAGCATGATCTACTTACCTTACCCTGATTCACAACAGTAAGATTATAATCGTTTGTAATTAGAGCTGTCAGACGATCCGGCTACTATATCACATGTCTGGGTACTGTAGATGATGCAGCGTTTGTATCTTACAGCAGTTGATTAGAATTTAAACTTGTCATCCATGTTAAGAAAATAACTCTTTAAACAGAGATGATGATAGAGAGTCAAAAGTGACCAGAATGCAGCTTTAAAGACACCCAATATAAAGAGGAAACCTCAGGGTGTGTGTTTGTTCAAGAATAAAGACGTCACGCTCTTTTTTTTTTTTATAGTCTGGTCTTTTGTTCTCACAGATTCAGGTTATCGAGGATGACAAAGCAAACAAGGGAAATGAACCATTTACTACAGGGGTCAGAGGTCAAGCCCCACCTCTAGTCACCACTAACTTTCAAGTAAAGGATCAAGGTAACATTGGGAGAGAATATTTTAGTCTGCCTTCTGTTGTTGTTTATAAGTGTAACAGAGGAAACATTATATAATGCATTATGACATAATACACGTTTTAAACAGTAGCATGTTACATTATTATATATTATTGCATGACTTCATCATGTTGGTGTTCAGTGCTCTCTGTAGTGAGGATTGAGCTGTAGTGTGATGTGTTTTCTAAGGGAATGCGAGTCCACGGTACATCCGCTGCACATCCTACAACATACCCTGTAATTCTGACATGGCCAAACAGTCGCAAGTTCCTCTGGCTGCTGTCATCAAACCGCTGGCCACTCTGCCCCCAGATGAGGTAAAACAACATGTTTCTCTTTGAGACTGGGCTTGGGGTTGTGACCTGACAGATCTCAGAAATGATTGGAGCTGATTTTCTCTGCAGACACCGCCGTACCTCGTGGATCATGGAGAAGGCGGCCCCATCCGCTGTAATCGCTGTAAAGCTTACATGTCTCCGTTCATGCAGTTCATCGAGGGCGGACGGCGTTTCCAATGCAGCTTCTGCAGCTGCGTCACCGAGGGTATGCCACAGTCACACTCCGTACACATGCGTTAAATGCACCCTAATCAACGTTCTCTAAACGTTTAACATGTGCTTCATCTCCATCTCACAGTGCCTCCCCATTACTTCCAGCATTTGGATCACACTGGGAAGAGAGTGGACTGCTATGAGCGACCGGAGCTCTCCATGGGCAGTTATGAGTTTCTGGCTACTGTTGAATACTGTAAGGTACAGTATAATACAGTATAATACAGTATAATAGAAGTTTTCTGTGCGAGGTGATAATTCTCTTCATGTTGGGATGTGCTGCTATGTAACAAACGACTTATTATTATTTTCTAGAACAACAAGTTTCCTCAGCCACCAGCCTTCATCTTCCTGATTGACGTGTCCTATAACGCGGTGAAGAGTGGCATGATGGGAACTGTGTGTCAGGAACTAAAGACACTGTTAGATTACCTGCCGAGGTGAGTTTTAATACACAACCGTATAATCTATCAGAGCGCTTTCAAGGCTAGCTTCCGATTGCCTGTGGTACCTTCAGTTAGTGACCTCTGGTAACAGTGTCTGGTGTTGTCTCATCTCAGAGAGAGCCCTGACGTGGAATCAAACATTCGGGTCGGCTTCGTCACCTTCAATAAAGTTCTGCATTTCTATAACGTGAAGGCATCTCTCGCTCAGCCACAGATGATGGTCGTCTCAGACGTGGCTGATATGTTTGTGCCGTTGCTGGATGGTTTTCTGGTCAACGTTTCAGAATCTAGGCCGGTTATTAACAGGTAGGTTTTTGTCTCTCTTGTCTGGCTTCAATAAATAAACATGTTTAAAGCTCACATACCTGAAGTCCGGACCGTTATTGATCATGAGAATGCGTGTTGCCTCCAGTCTGTTGGATCAGATCCCTGAGATGTTTGCCGACACGCGGGAAACGGAGACCGTGTTTGGGCCCGTCATTCAGGCAGGACTGGAGGCGCTGAAGGTATTTGATCTCATGGCATCAGAACAGATTTACAGAACATACTGATGTTCATATTTAGCATATTAATCTTTCCTACAGTGGTTAACAAGTTCAGTAGACAATTTGTGTATCGAGTTATTCATAGAATAAGATTCTTGTTGCTGTTGTTTTTGGGCTTGAGTATTATTCTGTGTGCAGTTGTTCAGTAATAACAGCTTTTCTGTTTTGGCATTTAGGCTGCAGACTGCGCCGGAAAGCTCTTTGTCTTCCACACCTCTCTGCCCATCGCTGAGGCTCCTGGCAAACTGAAGAACCGTGAGGACAAGAAACTCGTGGGCACTGATAAAGAAAAGGTACCATGACCCGTTTCTCTCCAAACTGTCCTGCTAATAAAACCGTCCTAAAAGACTGAATCTTTATCTGGTAAAGATTATTTATCTGACAAATAATCATATCATACTCGTTCAGTTCCTCTCTTTCTCTCTCTCTGTCTTTCAGTCATTATTCCAGCCACAGGTTAATTTCTACAACACTCTGGCTAAGGAGTGTGTGGCCCAGGGCTGCTGTGTGGACCTCTTCCTCTTTCCCAACCAGTATGTGGATGTAGCAACATTAGGGGTGGTGCCGACCTCAACCGGTGGCTCCATCTACAAATACACCTACTTCCAGGTGAGGGACAGCTGTCCTGCTCAGTGTTCATTTAACACACAGATCACAGTACTCCTGCTAACCAGAAACAACACACACACACACACACTTGTGGACTGTGTTTTAGGTCCAGACAGACCAGGAACGTTTCCTCAGTGATCTGAGAAGAGATGTGCAGAAGCAGATGGGCTTCGATGCTGTTATGAGGGTCCGCACCAGCACAGGTCAGTTGTGGTTGGAAGTTTAAATTCTAAACAGCTGCTTTAAGAACAAGATACAAACACACCCATAAACAGGAGGAGGCAGTTCTGTATACTTACAGTTAACTTACAAATTAAATGACAAACATTCATTACAATTTAAATGTAATCTTGATGGCAACATGCTAAGCAATGATGAGAGTGTTAAATGTAAAGATCTACGATTAGTTGAACCTGTCTGTGATTCTGCGGCAGGTATTCGGGCGACCGATTTCTTCGGGTCATTTTACATGAGCAACACCACAGATGTGGAGCTGGCAGGACTGGACTGTGACAAAACTGTTACTGTGGAGTTCAGACATGACGACAAACTGAGCGAGGAGACCGGAGCTCTGATGCAGGTGTGTGCAGATGTGCACACGTGTGACACAGCAACTACACTGATCTCTGTGTTGTACACTGATGTCAATGTTGTACGACCACAGCTGTGCTGACATTACAACTGTACATTCTCTCTCTCCAGTGTGCGGTTCTGTACACCAGCTGCAGCGGGCAGAGACGGCTTCGCATCCACAACATGGCAGTGAACTGCTGCTCTCAGCTGGCAGATCTGTACAGGAACTGTGAGACAGACACCATCATCAACTTCTTCGCCAAATATGGTGAGTGAAACCACACGCATCGGACAGATCCAAACACCTTCATTGTAACAATACTGGGACTAAAATCTATAACGATGCGTTTTTGTTCTTTTAAAATAAGAGTGCGTGTACTATGTAAGCATACTCTGATGTTCGCAAAGTGTTCTTCCTAGTCTACTTGCAATCTAGTGCATCACGATATCACAGAAAAATGCAATAATATGCTAAATAGTGGGAAAAGACACATGCATTCACAGCCCGCATACACATCAGTGCATGGTTGCATTTGTGTTTTCTGTCTGATTTGAGTCGACGTGTTTGCAGCGTATCGCAACATTCTCAGCAGTCCCACGAAGAATGTGCGCGAGAATCTGATGAGTCAGTGCGCACAGATTCTAGCCTGTTACCGCAAGAACTGCGCCAGTCCATCTTCAGCAGGGCAGGTAAATCACAGGAACATCATACACAAACACAGGGCTGGAATCAAGACCGCCACGCTTATGTTTGTCATTTTTAAAGCTGCAATCTGTCATTTCTGTCCATCTGTGTGCAGTTGATTTTGCCCGAGTGTATGAAGCTGCTGCCAGTGTACCTGAACTGTGTGTTGAAGAGTGATGTTCTGCAGCCCGGAGCGGACGTCTCCCTGGACGACCGTGCCTATCTGAGACAGCTGGTCAGCACCATGGATGTGTCCGAGAGTCACATGTTCTTCTACCCTCGACTGCTTCCTCTGGTGAGAGGCAAACATGCAGACAACCTCCCTGCATCATAACAACACACCAGTCAAACTGTGATAGTTACTGTGCTTTGCTCCTCTACAGCAGAAGCTGGATGTGGAGAGCACGACTCTCCCGGTGGCTGTGAGAGACTCAGAGGAGAGACTCTCGAGAGAAGGAGTGTATCTGTTGGAGAATGGACTGAACCTTTTCCTTTGGGTCGGGGCCAGTGCCCAACAAGAGCTGCTTCAGAACATCTTTGGAACTCCTTCCTTTGGCCAGATAGACCCCAGCATGGTACGAGCCCTTAGAAATGACCGGCACTGTTTTAAAGCAATTTCTGTGCTGATGTTATTGGGAAA
>JAZGTJ010007899.1:0-21967 GCA_036877575.1 Botia almorhae | reverse complement strand
GATTTTTATTTGGGAGGGGGAATCTGCTAAATTTTGTGTATTTAGATTACACATCAAATAAATCGAGCATAGTAAACTCTTATGGAAATCTGAAAGCATGATCAAATTAGTTCAAATATTCCCTTGCAGGGTTTTTTGGGAATGTGTGGATCTTAAGAGGCTTCTGCTAAATGCTGCAGGTGCAAATTCCACGTGGCTTGATGTATCACAATCCTAATCTCACCAGGACTGTGAGTTATGAGGCCCGGGCTCTCACGCGTGTCATCAGGGTGATATACTGGTTATTTTTAGAACTCCATAACACACCACCTGTAAAGGTTTCATAATCCTGGACTCCCACACTGAACACACACTGTCGGGTATTTTTACTATATAACATCACAGTTCAGAATCACAGCCCATAACAGCTGATGCAAGGAGGCGTCGAGCATGTTCTCCTTTTTATATCTGCCAGTCTTCTGCATTCAACCTGCTCACACCAGGTGCACTGTTACTGCAGCAGCCCTCAGATGGGTTGTCTATTGAACGGTGATTTATTACCTCCTCAGACATGGAAAAACCAATTAATGGACGCGCGATATACACGGCAGACACGTCGGTATGAAATCCTTTCAAATCTCCGGTGATCATGAAATTAATTCGACTCGCCTTGACGTGTGTATCTCTAAATACCTGCAGTATACACCCTAATCTCTGCGGCTATCTCCAGGGAAGCGCTTTTTAATTTCATGGGTATAATGCTAATTTTCAGAGTAGGGTTGTGGCAGCCAGGAAGAGGGACGAGGGACGGGGGGGAAACCGAAACAGCTATGTGTAACCAAACCCTCTTTATTTCCAACGGCCTTAGGATTTTAACATTGTGAATTCATGTTTTAGCAGTTTAGTTCGACCGTTCGTTTCTGTGAATGTGGGCCAAGAGAAAGGAAAGACAACATGATTAAAGGGAGGACCTCTCGTAATGCCAGTACATGTGCTTTCAATCACTACCGGTATGTTACAGTTTAAAGCACATATTTACGCGCGATTATCTCGAAATGCACACGCGCAAATGAATTCTCTGACATGCTTTTCTAGTGTAACACTAGAAAACCGTCCCTTCTGTGTCTCCTGAAATCAGCTCATTTGAGCTCATTAATGAATTCAGAACCATCACACAACAAAACAAGGTGGACAGTTCTGACAACTGGCAGCGGCGACGTCTTCAGCTCTGCGTCTTTGATGCCACTATTGTAAACATCTGTTTGGTCTCGTGGGAGTCTCGCGTTCAGCGCGGGTTCTCCTCCAGAGGAATTAGCTGTTCCCGCCTATTGTTTTCTTGGAAACGGAGCATTAATTATTTATCAGCGCTTCTATTGAAAGTATTTGATGTGCCGTCCCGTCCCGTCTTAATAATGGAACGGTTGAAATGTGCTCTGCTGTGAAATGGAACTTCTGGATAAGTGAAGAACTCTAGCGTGTGAGAATCTGAGAAAGTGCAGTAGCTGGTGACCACAGTGTTGTTTTTCTGAAGTCGTTTTCCTCAAAAGTAAGGAAATTTAGGCACACTATATAGGGTTAGAATTGAGTTTTTTTACTCCTTGCACCTTATATTTGAGATATGGACAACATGTCTGATGACTTCCCGTGTGACAACTAGCCCCAGCCTCGCGTATTTCACTAATGCATGAGGATTATAGGAGATGAGGACTCTATAGAAACAGAAAACATTGTTGAAGCCCCCAAGCAAATGTCTACACAAATGCATTGTCCATGCTAGAGCTCAAATAGGTTTAAAAACCTTAACACTGTTTCTGTTCTGTGCCAAGACGCATCATGCATCATGTAAGAACATGCAGGCCAGTCGCATATAACCCCGGTTTTAGTGGTAGGTCTCCTAGTTCTAACGTCACTCTGCAGTTAGGACTGTTTCAGGTCTCTAAGATTATCCCGTAACTGCAGAATCCTTAGTTCTCCCTCAGCAGAACACTTTAAAGGATTATTTTTTTTGCATTCTTTTCAAATTCTTCCCTGTTCCCCCTCCACCCCTTTCCTTCTGCAGCGCCCCAGCTGTTTGATGATGCAGCGCCCTAATCAGTAGAGAAACACATGGCTGCTGTGGGCTCTGAAACGGCACCTAGCAGCTCAATCAACACTCACCCACCCACGCACACACACGCATGCATACAGTCGCATTGCATTGCAGTGATTGTATGTGTCTTGTCTCGGATATTCTGGATGAAAGTGTGATGAAAGAAAGTTGCGCAAAAGATTTTCACGTTCTCTGAAATTTATGCACGCCATGTTTTGATGGCATTAACAACAAAGAAACTAAAAAGACAAGAGCAGCTTTTTTGAGTCAAGTGTAAAAACAACACAAAAAAATCATTACGCGTGACTGCAGATAATTATTTTCGTTCCAAGTATCCCGGAATTCCAAAGTATTCAAATTATGTGTAAAAACTCCACGAGGAAATACAAACGTTGAGCTCTGTTGAGTTCACCAGTAGTAAATCAGTTCTGTCGAGTTTACTGTGGCCTTTAAAAGGTGCTGGATTACAAAACCTCGACCTTCCAGTTACTGTTAATTGATTTAAGATCTTTTTGATGTTCCTCACACATTGTGGAAAGAATTAATTGATTTCATCAGGTCAGATGTGACACCAGGACGTTTTCTCCCCGCGTGCTTCCTGTGCAAGCTCTTCCTCAGTGTTGGTTATGTGGTCGCTCGGCTGGGGGCGCGTGCCGTTGCGTCAGAGTCTCTTTAATGGCGGTTGGGACCTGCTGGGCGCGTGGTGACCTGTGAAATGCCAACGTCAGGGCGCTCAGATGAAGCACAACTGGAGCTCACGCTGAGGAGAAAGCTCTGATGTGAAGTTCAAGCCTCAGGGACCTTATCTTATCTTGACCATAAGATCTACAGCATACACACACACTCACAGACACTTCAGTCTATTTGAATGTATGACTATGAATATTATTGCAGTAGATAATAAAGCGTTGATGCTGTTAGAGCTTTTGTTTTCAACTTGTCTGGGCAAACTTGTAATTTCTTTGAAGAAATTGATCTCAAGGTTATTTTTAGATGTATAAAGCCAGTTTCCCCTTAAGTGTCCCCAGCAAAGAGTTACCAATGGAAAAGTGTCCAAATACATTTTAAGCACTGTATCTCTATTGTTTCTATTGCGTATTTGAACAAACTTCATTTTGTGTTTTGCTTTAAAAAAGTGTGTTTGTCTTTAAACAAAAGCCACCTGGATTACTATCTAATGCCAAGACATTCATGTTGTACATTTTAGGTAGAATAAAGGTCCCTTTGAGCCCACTGTATATTTGGAAATACAAAAAAACATATGACATCATTGATGTAATGATGCAATAAAGACCCTGTTTAACCAATCATAACGTCTGACACAAGCACTGCAGTGCAATTCCCATGCGTGCTAATGCTGACACAGCACACCTGCAGTCAGCTTGCTACACATTTGCAGTGTTCACAGCGCAGTAAGAGGGAACTTTGTACTTTACCTTGCAATGGCTCTTTTACTAGTGTTTAATAACAATTCGTTTTTGTGATGCTTGAATTCTGTCAGTCGTTTTTGAATGCTTATCATTTATTCATACTCGTATCTGTATTCATAACTTTTGTTCTTGCCGTAAATCCCCAAATACCTCAGACGTGACAGCTTTATATAAAAAGTATAACCTTTAAACTGATATATATGGGCTACAACTGTGTGTTACTGTACGTGGCAACAGTGGGGACCTTTGATGGACCAATATATAAATATTGTCTTGACATTAAACTTATTGATTTATTTGGATCCAAGTGTGGATTAGCCACAGTGGAGGATTGCTTCTATAACTAATGAGCCGGAAAATAGGACTGACCAGCCCAGAAAGCTTTCCTTGATCTAGAGGAAAATATGACCCTTCTGCCTTTGACTTTTCCAGTAAGGTAAAGTCAGAGCTCCAGGTGGCAGGAGATGCAAGAGTAGCAGTAGCACTTGGAAGAAAGTATATGAACTAAAGAGATATAAACACTCCTCTCGTTTAAAATCAGATTTTAAAGTCACTACAGGGTGTAAAAGCGTTCAGTTGAATTTCTTATTTTTTACCAGCTGCAATCTGTAACTTTTCTGGTAAAAAATAAAAAATCATTAACTGAGCAAGTACATGACAAATTAGTGTTCACAACGGTCTCACAACAATACATTTATAATAATGATTTATAATTTGAGCTGTCAGGTGTGATTTCCAGGGAAATGTCAGTTTGACTTCGTTTGACTTCAACATATGCAAAGACAAGTATGTTACGTAACTTGCAATTTTGTGTTTTAAAACAGAGATGGCGATAGAGAGGCAAAAGTTACATGCCACTTTAAACGTTAATACAAGCAGGTAAGTAAAAGTAGGTCAGTTTGAGTACAACAAACGTGCATGATAATTGTTGACTCTGACTTGTATCAGAATGGCTTTGCGTCTGTGAAGCAGTGTTGTAACGCTGATGCAGACAGTGGATGCGCCCCGCTGAGCACAGATTCCAGCGGTCCTACAAAGCGAGGCATGTAACCCTCTGATTACTTACTGTTTGATATACAGCAGCATTTATTTTCAGGCGTGTATAAGAATAGCACAGCATTAAATAGCACCAGTTTTGGTTTAATATTAGTTTAGTCTTTTCATGATGATTTTTATTCAAGTTGTACCTCAGGTCCTGTAACATTTTTTACTCTAGGTTTAAAAGTATTTAAAGCAGTAGGTGTTAATTGGGTAAAACAGATTTAGACCTGGATCATAAATATGGTCATGTTTGATTCTATGGTGACTTGAAAAATTTACAATGCCCTGGCCAGCAAATTCAGTTTGTCATATGTTTGAGTTCTGTCTTTTTTTTAAGTACTGAGTGCTAAGACCCTCAGTTTGTGACATCACCCCAGAAGCAATATCACAACTAATAGCTGTAATAACGTATCCCTAACATTTCCATTGAGTAACAAAAATATTAAGAATGTTATTTCAAATGTTCTAGGAATGTTTAAAATGTCCATTTTTTATACGTTGTATTAACATTATTATTTGATTACAAGAATATTCAAAAACAAATTTAATATACTATATGATATATAACATTAAAAAGCATTCTAACTGTAAAAACATAATGTTACATAACAATTTTGATAACCTCGAGAGAACATTTAGAGAACATTACCAGCGTTCTGAAAACCAACGTTCTGAGGACATACCCTGTTAGCTGGGATGCTAAGCCATAATAACCTTAATCTCCTCCACAAGATCATGAGCATTGTTTAAAAATTGAGTTGTACATAAAAAAACGCGAGTGCCTTTGTTGGTTGTCATTGTTTATCTGTCATCGTTTGAGTGGTCTGTGCATGGAATCTTTTCCAACCCAAATGGACTGCATTCACAGGAGCATTTAAAGGCTAAACCTCATCCATCTTAAGGATTAGGGCAATATGTAGTTAGGCTCAGATCGAATAATCAGTCATGTTAAGGCGAAGTCCAGGCACAGTGCCACAAGATGGACCTGACAGATTGCCCCAATGATTTGAATTGATGGAGTTGGCCAGTGATCTCTGGACCAAATGGCAATGCTTGGAGGAGAGGTTTGCTTAATGGGGTTTTAGCTGGACTTCACCTGGGGCCTGTACCAAGGACAAAGCGATTTTTGGGGACCAAAATGTAAAATCCTTGTTGTTATGTCATATCTAGGTTGTTGAACGATGCAACTACATTAAATTGTCACTGACTTAACTACTGTAAAAAGCCACTTAATCTGCCCGGTGGAATAGGATTTACAGGAACTGTGTCTGAAATTATATACCGTACCATGTTCCATTAGTATTTTCAACCATTCTGCTCTCTTAAATGCTTAGGGAAATTTCTGCTCATTTACAGTAAACAGGTACGGTAACTTTTCTGTCCTCTGAGACATAAGCGCACATATGACATCTGTTTGTAAAGGTTAAAAGTGAGCTGTCGCCAGACATCCCATAATCTCCTGCGGTACGTTCCGCTGCGTCTGCTATGCGAGATTGATGATTCTGGCTCGGGGACCACAATGCACAGCTATACCGTCAAGTCTCGATTTACATATATTCATAAGATTAATGTGTTAATTAGCAAAAAGAAACACAAGGAGCTCGTTAACCCCACCACAAACCCTTTTCGTTCTCTAGAGATGGCACACGTCTAGCTGCTAATCCCAGATGTCCTACTGCCAGACACGCTAGCATGTACGCTAGCTTGATAATTGACACTAAACACGGTAAATCTGTCATTGTAAAGTTAGTTTCCATGGGATGAATGTCTAATAAGCTCCGAGTGTTCACCCGAATAGCAGCAGTAACCAAAATCAGCCAATTAAGCCCAGCTAGAAATTTTAGGTTGTGAAAACGTTTCCCTAACTTTCCCATTAAGTAACAAAAACGTAAAAGCGTTTTTGAATGTGCTAGGAATGTCCAATACATCCAGTTTTTACAGGTTGTGTTAACGCTATTGCTTGGTTATAAGAAGGTTTCTCAAACATTTTTTAATTCTGTAATATTTTTAAAAACGTTCCACTAGCAACTGGAACGTTCTTGGAACATTCTCTGTTAGCCGAGAGGATGCAGGCACATTGTTAATGCAATCCATGTAAGGTTAATGATAGAGAGGGGTAAACAGTGTTACAAACAGGGTTTTATATGGACTTTGATGGTTGTTCTGGTTGTTCTGGTTGTGGTTCATAGTCGCTCAAGGATCAACTGATCGGTTTAACATTGGTAAGTCTGTTCAATATATTGATTTGCTGTTTGACCTGTCGACCACTTTGAGTTCTGTGTTTTGATCCACTTTACATGGTGTTTTTACACATTTTACATGCATGATTAAAAGCAGAGGAAAGCTAACGTGTGTTCTAAAGATCTTTTATATGTTATAGCGTTTCGGCCATCCATTTTTTCCAAGTAAACACAGCATCTGTTTTTCTGATGTATGGTATTGATAATAATCAATATTCCAGCAGTTCACATGTAGGTCATGACTATGGCATAGTCCAAGCGCTTTGTTCTGTTTAACAAATCAATTATAACCCTTCATCTCATTAGCGAGTCTCTGATCAATGACTTGTCATTGGAACTCTAAAAGTAGCTTATAGAAATAATCGAAATTGTGAAACATTCAAAAATCAGTTTAAATGGCTAAATAATCTCATAATTACGTTGCAAATTTATATTATGATATGAATATTATGATAAACCAATATACTTGTCGAATATTAAAGCTGCAATCTGTAATGTTGTTTTTATAATGAATTAAAATCAGATATTAAGTACTAATAGATCTGTGCTTAAAACAGTTTGCAAAAGTAAGATTATAATAATGATTTATAATTCAAGTGTAATTTAATAATAATGTAAAATTTACTTGCCATTGGCAGGTATTGTATTCATCACTGCATTATATTTAATACTAACACTCTTTTTTTTCTAACCAGACACCCCCCCCATGTCACCCTCTTTCTCTTCATCTCGTCCTGCCACAGTGCCTTTGAAAAGCAGCCTGCTTTAATTCTCATGCCATTCACTTATACCCTGAGCAAATATCACTGCCATGCAGCACAGTAATTACAATGCATTTCCATGTATAAAGCCCCATGTGCCAGAGAAGGAACGCGGCGCCTCGCGTCTGTGAGCTGTGATAGACCAGCTAATCGCGAAAAAAAGAAAAGAATGTCAGATGGATTGTGGCGTAGTGTGGCTGATCCCGGGCTGGATTATCTGTGCGGTGAACGAGAGAGATTTGGAGGAACAGAGAGCAGCTCTCCACACCTGAGGGCGCAGAGGAGAATGAATTAGTTTATTGGCGTTTCGGACTGGTCTATGAGAACGAACATTTCACAAATCCCAGAAAAGAAAATGTCTTCTCCAAAGTTAATTGTGGTTTCTGTACAGGATGTGTTCTGGTGTTAGGAACTATTTTGGCCCCGCCCCCTTGAATGAAGCGATTCCATCATTGAAAGAACTTTAAACATTTGAATCTTGAAAAGGATTTCAAAGTATTTGTCATGGAGCCCCAGATTTCATTTTTGTTTTATTTATAGGCAGTGGCAACTGGATTTTAAATATTAACCACGAGAAATACACTTTAAATACAATATAAAAGACAATATGGTGCTAATCTTGGCAGTTTTCTCCTGCAAAGGTTTTCCAGTGCCATGAATAATTTCTAAATTATTGAATGGAAACTGTTAGATTAATGTATAATACAACAAAGAAACAGAACAAGCAGCCTTTTCCTGTCACATGAAGATAGAAAAACAGCACTACGGTCTCTTTGATTTCACACAGTTTTGGGGAAACGGGGAGACAGCCTGCTGCCAGGGTGCCGTCAGCCATCTGTGGTCTGTAGTTTCTGAATGCAAAATAATCACATTGAGGAAGGATGCAGGGCTAAGCACTTTTTGGGGCTCATTCAGAGAGCATCCATAAATTTCTCCTCTCGTGTGCTGTCGAACTCTCAGTCTTTGATTATGACTCCAGACATCAGTCTCAAGTAACTCAGTGTGACTTTCAAACATTCTTTATTGTTTAGATGTCGCATAAATAATAAATCTCCGTTCCTGTTATCGCAGGGCTGGTTGAATCACTCTTGCACGAATCACTCAGAAACGGGAATCTTCTCATTACTTTCATTACTTTTCAATCACTTTCATACTTAATCTAGTTTAATACTCAAATGAGGTTTAACTTTGCTTTGTTTTCCCCCTTTAAATAAAATAATAAGGGCTTTGGTAATACCGCTCAGGAAAACTGCGGTTTAATGAGTGGGAATAGGGCGCGCGATTGTGTTTTCCTTCAGCTCCTTTATCCACTGAAATCAGCCTAAATTTTACACCCCACAGCATTCGTTCGCGGCACATTACAACCGTTGCCTGGCGTGAATAATTCATGAGATATCAGCAGAGACAAACCTCAGTAGCTTGATGGTACCCATCACAATATGACACATGAAAAATAAAAAAAATAAAAGGAATGAAAAGCTTCACGCGTTCTAGCGTAACGCGCGTTCTGTTAAAATTGACTGTTATTTTCTACGTTTGGAGTCTCGCCTCTCAATAATATTTTAAAATGAACCTTTTTTCATCTTCAGATTGTTTAGTGAAGTCCTCTGACCTAGTTAAATAAAACTGTAGACAGGTATTATTGATGCTTTTTAATCACAAAGCAAGGAAATAGTTTTTAGAAATGTGATTGTTATCTAGTAACGTTGTTTCTGTTTGGGGTCCATTGGACTCCAGCGAAAGCGCACTGTAGAAAAATGATCAAATCAATCCAGATCGACACAAATGTACTTTGTAAGTGTGTAGACCAGTCAGAGAATCTTATATTCCATGTTTATATACCCGGGGTTACAGTAATGTAACAATTTTTCATGGAGGACATTTGAGGCTTATCATGTAATAAATAAAATTTTGTTTATTTTTAGTTCTTACGAGATTAAGAAAAGTCAGTTTAATGCTGCTGTTGATGTTTCTCAGAAGAGAATATCGTGCTCCAAAGTCAGACATAGAAGAGCCTGAATCACGCACAGTTAGGATGCACTGAA
This sequence comes from Botia almorhae, assembly GCA_036877575.1. Lineage (NCBI taxonomy): Eukaryota > Metazoa > Chordata > Actinopteri > Cypriniformes > Botiidae > Botia > Botia almorhae. The sequence goes on along the minus strand of JAZGTJ010007899.1, from coordinate 12,382 downwards.
GCACCGTCTGATACAATTTAGTGATTTAAAACATGAGTCACAGACGTGTGATGACGTGTAAACAGCTTTTGTCTAGTTTTACTGAGCTCCACAGCACGCCACACATGCAGAAAGGATGTTGACTGTCCACAGTCCATTTGCAAACTTTCTCATGAATATTAAGTGCAAAACTGGGACTTTCTAGATCTAGCAAGGGCTTATCTGATTGGCTGACTTTATGCAAGTAAGAACACACAGTGTCTTTACATGCCACTGTCTGGCCTATTTTCCATACAATTGATTTGTAAACTCCAAACAAACTGTGATTGGTCACTTTACATGTCAGTCAGGCAGTTCTTCCTGTTTAAGTGGCCGGTTCTTGGACAGTTTAACCTACAATAAGCAGTAAAACTTTAGCTACAGCAATGTGATATGTGCACCAGAGAACAAAACCTCCACCCATTATTTGTCTCAGTCTTAAGTAGGTGAGGATGCTGGTTGTGGTTTGCCCTTTTTAATTCCAAAAATCTAAGAGAGTGAGGGTGTGTGGGAGGTTGCCTGTGTGCGCGCAAACACGCATGTTTGCATATGTGTGAAATTCAAGGGTGCACTTAGTATTTAAAACCCCGGTGAGTCATACTTATGAAACAGATGTTAGGCCTGTGAATTCTCCCACTCATTGCTTTTATTTACACTATCTCTCTTTCTCTCTCTCTCTCTCCCGGTTGCCATGGTGTCCTAGTCACCTCCCTCTCCCGGTCTGAGGCTTGTTAAGCGCCCATCGCTGCGACTCATGGACCAGAGTTCAGTCGGCCAGAAAAAAGAAACAGGAGAGAATCAAGATGGCAAGACTCCAACTCTTAGCTTCCTCCTCCTCGTCCTCAAACCGTGGGCATTGCCCCCTCGCCGTCTGCACCCCGCCCCCCTCTATGTTTCCCTGCAGCCAAAAGTGGGGGGGCGAGGGGGATTTGGAAAGGAATTGGGGCAGATAGATTGTGAAAACCTCGACAGCTGGAGCAGACCCTGGGAGACTCCATCTTGTTAATCTATGCGGTGTTTCACTCGCCTAATTGTTCCATTTCACTCCGATCAGCAAAATAGCTGTTAAAATATTGAATTCAGCATGAAGCTTCCCCTGCCTTTATTGAGCGACTTGTGTCTTTATAGGCAGGCCGCTAACCGCAGATTTACTCCCTGGAGTCGGGTACGAGCGTGCGGTGTGACATCACAGTGGCACAGAGCTCCCTCCAGCCCACGCTTCTGCAACACAGCAGTAGGCACGTGTTTGAACATTTCCATTCTGCTGAAAACTGCTATGAGTTCATCAGGTACTCAAACATTAGAGTCATTTTAGGAAGAATTAAAACAAAGAAGAGGCAGCGCAGATATTTTGAGAAGGCTGAAGTAATCTTAACTTGGGTGGTCTCACAAAAGCCTTACAGATAATTGTTGTTCTGTGGGATTACATCATTCAGCTCCGTGTTACAGTACGAGTGTTTTCTTTTTTTTGTGGACAGTCTTCCATGGACCTTGGTCATCTCCATATTTAACTTAGCATGAATGAAAAAGTGAGACTTCAGGCAGTCTTCAGTGGTTTACTCTGCTGTCTTTTTTGGACACAAGGCTTCCTCCTTGGGAGGGAAAGTCTATTAATGCAGCTGTTTTCTTATATTTCTATTTTGGGTTCCTTGCATCCAACTTACTTTAATGCCCCACGAGCTGACAAGACCAATAAACCCAACGATTCATGACCTCAACCATATGTTAATGTAGCAAACCTCAGAGCAAACCAGCGTGTCAGATCAAAGATCAAAACAAGAACTCCCCACACATACAGCGAGCGAGTCAGGAGAGAACTTTACCATATCAGTTTAGTTAACCTACACCACCAAAGTTCCTTTAGGGTCAATTGTCAAAGGTTATTTCGAAGCATCAATGTGCTGGTCATCACTTCTTGTTGTTTTTTCGACATGTATCTTTAAATTGAGTTGGGGGGTCTGGGTTAGTGGAACTGATTTAAGAAGGTGAAGCTGTGATTAAGGAGAGGTGAAGGACATGGACAATCTCGCCAGGCCCTGGTTTCTGTCCCTATAAAGCTGCTGTGTGTAGGAGTGAGGTTTAGACGACTGGTGACCAGGTTGGGGGTGAGAGGGGAATCAAGGCCAGCGTTCCATTATGGAGGTCTAGACCACAGCCAGATGTGCAGTCCCCACTGTAGACATCTCAGTCTACTGGAGAATGTATTAACCTTGTATTCCCATGTCTTTATGGCAGTTTATGGAATTAACATGATGAAAAATTGATACCATAGCAACTATTCTCCTAATAGGATAGAAGACAATTACCTAGCTAACTGGCAACCCAGCTAACAGGGAGCATTCTCAGAATGTTGGCTAACGTTCCCTAAATGTTCTCTCAAGGTTATCAACAACATTCTTGCAGTAACATTAGTAGAACCTTTTTAACATTATATATCTATCAAAAGCATTATTCTTAAGTTGTTAGTGGAACATTTTAAAAACATTACAAGATTTTAAAAAATGTTTGAATAGTGTTTTAATAATGTTCTTAGAATAATTATATGGTTATGTTACTTAATGGAAATGTGAGGGAAACTTTCTCAAAACCTAAAATTGTTAGCTGGGAATATTCATGCATAATACGCTCGTAATAAACATAAGGATGTTTATTGAAGGAATATTCTAAAATGCTTTAAGTCTTGTAACTTTTAAACTTCAAGTGTGCAAAGAGCACCAAGTCAACGGATATGGTTTTAGCATGCTAAAAATATGTTGGCGTCAATAGGCATAGCATTGTCATAGAAACCCACCTGTTTCCCAGAGTAAAAGTTCGAGAGCGACAGCTCACGGTATCACAGGTGCCAGACGCTGTCTGCAATAGATTTCCTGTTTATCAGACGCACAATTTCAATCATTCAAGAGGTTAAACTAAGTTACTTTCTAACAGAGATGATTATTCTCATGAGCGGTGTGTTCTACCTTAAGCATTGGTGGCGAGATACGCAGCAGTAGACCATTGATCCACTCCGATATATTTTCTGTTCTTTTAATCATAGCTAGCGTGATGCTGGGCTTCTTCAATGTAATGAATTATTAAAAAACTGCATCAAGCATCCATTTGACGATTAATAATTCATGGGCGCATAAAGAACGCGCATTTGATCAATTGTGATTCATATTGTCAGCTGAAAGCGTTTTAAAGGACACTTTCGCGGAGAGTAAATATGAAGTGATGTTGTTTTATGTCTCGGGATAAATTGTGTCGGTCTTAAATTGCAACGTTTGCGACGATACTGTATCTTAGTGACGCGATGAGATTTTTCATAAACAGTAAATACAATATGCTGATGTGTATGAATGACGCTTGCAAATCTAAGCTAAGGTAGTCACAGCCTCTCGTGAAATATTAATGGCAAAGAACAGAACAGGACAAAGTGTGATTCTGGTGTGAGCGTAGAAATATGTGCAAATGTGCGTTTGAGTCCGCCAGGAGTAATAATAAACCATAACAAACAAACTGTAATAGCAGTGGTGTAGTTTATTGTTAGAGAGTGATGTCAATTTGTAATGTTTTGCCAACAAAACAAATCACAAACAAACTGCAGTGAACACAGAAGACAAAACCACGTGCCTTATTGTAAATGTCTGTTTTGGTAAGCGTTCACAGCCTGGTATGTTCCAGCGTTCAATTACACATAATCTGAACACTATGTGTACATCATGGCGTATCTGTTTATACCAGGAAATATGCTCTTAGATCCGATTGGATCAACATGAGCTTATAAATTCATCCATATGCAATTGTATATAGTGTAAACAGCAATACCCATCAAAATCCTGTTTATGTGTCCGTATATTTACAACATCCCGTCAGTGTGTGTAAAGTAGATACAGAACAGACGTGTGTGTGTGTGGCAGGTGCAACGCTTGCGTCAGGAAAAAAACCAAGTTAAGATTTAGTGACATCTACTGTTCACTGCTGGAACTCGTTTTATGGTGACGTGAGTAACGTTAAACAAATATGTGCATGTATTAAATTTATTGTAACTAAATGCAAGATGTAGTGTTAAGCAGAGCAAGTACACTAAGTACGGGAAAAGGGTACACTAAAAAGACAGACAAACCAGATGTAAGCATGACGGTTGACAGAACGGAGTTAAAAGGAGAGAGAGAACAAGAGAGAGAGGTTCGATGAGGAAAACTCCTAAAAATTCTTACATATAAAGAATCTGGTGTTTTGTGGAGCTGCCACAAGAAACTGTGTCATGCATGAATGCCCACAGTTGACAGAGGACAACCAACAGAAGTCAGGAGACATCCAGGGCCCCTCTACAGTGACTCCTAGAGTCCCTTCACTCTTCTAAACTCCGTCACTTTTTCTCTCTGTTTGCATGGCTACCGAAATACAATATTACAGCCCTTAAACACATAATTATATAAATGTGTAATAATGGGACTGATCTGTACTCCGCTTATGTAGATGTTCTTACTGTATCATAAATGACCCATCTCCACAGAGGTCTGAAGAAATGTCTCCATATCTCTGAGTGACAGCATCCCCTTCATCTGAGCGTAGCCATGCGTGACCCCCCTCTGTCTGTGTTGGCCTTCCTCACAGCAGGGGGCCCATTATTGGACTCAGCCATCCAAGAGTCAGCACCCTTCTCTCCTAATTCACACTGACGGTGCGCCCACTCAACACATCACACGGATCCAGTCGAGGTGGGGCCACAAACATTCAAACCGATGTACTGGTTTAGTAAGTCTGAATGCAATGTGGTGTGAAAGCGTATCTGAAGGTGTGTGTATCTGTACAGGCATGTGTGGTTAGATAAAGAGGAGATTATATGTCACATCCAGCACTTTAATTGTTGTTTAATGCGTTAGAATGTATAAGCACTGTGTGTTTTACAACTCGCCCCACACCTCAAGCACATAAAATTGGTTGAGTGCATTAAACTGAATGACTACACTGTAAACTGGATAGTTTATTCTGATTGGTCAAACTGGAATTCTATGGCCGGATACTTTATAACATTTTCAGGTTTCATGAGCGTTATTCATGTGGTGTTTATTAAAGTCTAGTTTTGTTAAACAGCTGTAACAGTTTTGTGTTTTCATGACTGTATATTATCTTACTAAGTCCCAAAGAAGTCTTCGTGAATTTTAATGCAACATCATGGGCAACCGATAAAAATTTAGAGAGAAGTTTTATTTTTACCAATGATTTCTTGTTTGTTTTATGGATTGGCATTTTGCAACCCATAGTTCACGCTGCAAAAGGTAAAATACAATGTTCTATACAATGTTAAATTTATAGCAAGCCCCGTCTGCTAGCCAGCAGGGGCCACGGAAGGTTCCCACAGGAGCAGTTCTGGCCTGATATGTCTGTTTGTGTTGTGTGCATTTACGCCGAGATAGCAGCCATGTCCTTGCTAGCCCACCACCTCCACACTAACATACAAACTGTGTAAAAGATTATGCCTAGTGCTGCTAATCTAGAATAATCCACAAACCTAGGCAGCGATGGGCGGCACAGGGGAGTTTTCTGGCAACCAGTGCGTCTTAGTGGCAACACTATTGAGTGACAGTAAAACAGAACCGCAGAAAATCCCCATTGAGTCAAAAGCCAATGCAAATCCCCCTGTTGGGAGGAATATAATAGGGGATCTGGCAACCCAATTAACAAACACTTTTCCTCTGTTACTTGAACTCTATATTTGTAGTTGAACATGCTTGGAGTTTGTGGGCCCAATGAGGACAGACTGTCAACCTTGAAACCGTCCCAAATTAAGGGGGTCACATATGGTTTGGGACTGCGATCGCTGAGCAGGATGTGTGTATCGCAGATGCGTGTGGCAGCTCGTGGCTCAAATAGTTAGCGTGTCCGCTATTGAGGATGTGCATGGAGCGTTCACATTTTTGACAGTGGATGTATGCCATCATTTTGCCCTGTGTCTCAGAGACCCCCAACAGAGGGGCTGACAGCCATGGCAACCATTAGAGGCAATTACAGCCAGGACAGTTTGATGGGAGCTTTATCAGAGCATATACTGTAACCGGTAGAGGTGAAATGTGTTTCACTCCTCAATGACATCGGTTACTGTACTCAGGAGAAGGGTGTCTCCTCTAGTGTACTATATTTCTCTGCAATTGGTCAATTAAGTGGTTCTTAACTTCTCGTTTGCTCCCCACCCTCTCCGTTTCACTTTCTGAAACGCAATTACGTCCTTTCTCCTCACATGGCCGATTATCAATGCAGGTCCATTAAAATCAGATTTGCATATTTTAGCATGCTCCGCAGCATCAGTCTATAATAACACATTCATCACAGAGACTTAATCATGATGTCACTAAGGATACTGTGTGTGACTTTCATGCAAAAACACATGCAGCATCGATCTGCTCGCTGGAGGACAGAATCGTCTCTTTAAACGCAGTAATAGAGGCCATCGCAGGTCCACGTTTCCTGGGAGGCGTCAGACGAAGCCTAATTTTCAAGAGCGCGCCCTTGATCTTCGCTCTGCATGTTTGCTGGCCGTCCTTGGCTCTTGGCACCCAGCAGTGGAGCCAGATGTACATGGATGACCCTGCTCCATATGTGTTCTGGAGAATTAGGGTCAGCTGCTTAAGATTCAGGCCCAGACTGGCTCACTGACTCGCTCACCTTCATTTGGCCTGTGAAAGGGCAGAGAGGAGTGTTTTGGTTTGGGTCGGGTCGGGTCAGGATAAGATGCTGCTTTGTAGCTTTCAATTAAGACTGGTATAAACTAAGATGTGAAGATGTCCATTTATATTCATTAATTATAAAGGCTAATTTAATTTTATATATTTCTCAGGATCCATCTGAACATTTACAGTGTCTAATAAACAAGGTCAATAGTTAAAATGTGCAATATATTTTGATACTTTAAACATGAAACGAAACTAAACACAAAACACGCTGTTGCCAGAGTGCTATCGTTTTAAAATAGTGAGGGGGACATTAACCTTAAGAAAAGCTGATGGTCAGGAGATCAAACTAAATACATTTTTATTGTATTCATTTAATTTTTTTATTTTTGTGTCTGTAATGTTTAAGCTCAGATTTTAGTATGTCAAATAAACATCAAACTTTAAGTAAAGGATGTGCAGATTATATGAAAATATATTTTTCTATTTACACTTGATAGTAATGAAAGTATTGAGACACGAAACTGTACCCTAGTCATTGAACCTGTCTTATATATTTGTTCTTTAAGTAAAGCTAAAGACATATAACACAGTCATGCAGTTTAGTATTATATTAAGCTTCCTCTTCTGTGTTGGTTCATCAGACTACAAAAGGACAGAGTATAAACAGAGGTCAGGGTTAAGACGAGGATCTGATCATATATGACCATTCCACAAGTCACAAGTTTCCCAGCAGATTCACTCAACTCCAATTACAGCACCTCTCCTCCACATGACCGGCCTGCTGGAGCTGATAGAGCGAGTATTGTGGAGCACGTGAAATGCCTCACGCGTCAGAAATGTGTGGCACGTTCCAAAGAACTGTGCTTTCATTTCAGCATATTTAGATTTGTTTAATTATAAACACATTTAGATATATATATATATATATATATATATGTGTGTTTGTGTGTGTGTGTGTGTGTGTGTGTGTGTGTGTGTATATATATACTCATTATATGTGTGTATAAATGTTATCATTCACTTTTTAAGGGCAATATCTGCCACTTGGGTTTGAGTTCAGCTGCATTTTAGGGCAGATTTTCTTACAATATAGATATTTGTTATGTCTTTATTTTCCCCACCACATGTAATTGTCATTTTCTTTTGCACATGACTGTAGCTAAACTGTAGCTAACATTCTTTTACATGGCTCAATCGTTTAAAGTGATACGATTTTAACTAATGCTTAACTTTTTCAGATTAACTTTATTTATTAACATTATTTCGACTCCTTTCATACTCGTTTGTTTTAGAATTTATTAATTACTGAACTGCTGGTGAAAATCACATGTGCCTCATATGCCACAGATTACAACTGAGCACATGTAGAGAGAGAGAGAGAGAGAGAGAGAGAGAGAGGGAGAGAGAGAGAGAGAGAGATGAATGGGGTATGCTTGGCACTCAGCATTGTGAATGTGGTTACAGAGAAAGAAGTACACTGTCNACAGATTACAACTGAGCACATGTAGAGAGAGAGAGAGAGAGAGAGAGAGAGAGGGAGAGAGAGAGATGAATGGGGTATGCTTGGCACTCAGCATTGTGAATGTGGTTACAGAGAAAGAAGTACACTGTCTTTCTCTCTGTCTATCTGTCTTTCTCTCTGATTACATTGTATCTCTCACATGAGTTTAGTTTAGGTGTTGGTATGCATGTTTAGGTGTGGATACCTAAACCAGAAAATACCACACCTAAAAAAATTAGGTGTGGATACCTAAACCAGAAAATACCACACCACACCTAAAAAAGTTTAGGTGTTGGTATGCAGATTTAGGTGTGGATACCTAAACCAGAAATCCACACCTAAAACAGAGGTGTTGAGACAAGGTTTTCACATCTCTGAGAACTATCGAGAACTATCTCGGCATTATCAGGCTGCTGGTATGTGAGAGAGCAATGACAAAAATGTAAATATTATTGTCTGGGACTAAATGTTTTCGTAGAAATGATTCTGCCACACTAAACCGGTTTCACAGGACTGAAATCAAAGTGCTGGCGTTTAAGTTCAAGATTCAGTCGTTTTGTTTTCTTGGAGGATCTTTTTGTTTTTAAAATCTTTTAAAATGTTATTTTGTCCTAAAAAGTGAGGCAAGTTATTTTTTTACTGTCAGATGTTTATTGTTGAATAAGCTCTCTTATATAAAGGCTCTTTTGAATGACTGATCGTAATCGGTCAATCGTAGCAAATATTTTTGTATATTGACGTCAAACTGCATAATTGATTATTGTCCTTTCTTACATAGTCACTCAGCCTTGTCTGTCCTCATATATTGCAGTGATTTTAAATAGTCAGATGTCCAGTTTATAAACGGTTGTATTTGAATAGTTTTAAAACTATGTACACTTGTATAGTGCTACTATAGCACTATAGTACTTATGGCTGAAACACACTATACAGTATTTGAAATGTTTTACACTTGTACTGGTGATGTCAGGAGAGAAGTTTCATTTAAACATTTGAAATGTTTTTTTTATGAAATTTCAGATGTCCATCCAAAAGTGAAAAATGGCTTGCAATCAGACAAACCTTGTGAGGTGCGCAAATCAAATTTTTCTGGTCCCATGCTTTGGATTTGGGGTGGAGTCTATTGCCCCGGTAATAGGCCTCACATGTCATCAATCCAATGAGCAAACTCGAGCTGGACCAATTGGCAGCTTCAATTTAAAATCTCATGGCTCACACCAAATCCACTACATGCTTTAAGGGAAAACATATATGTTACGTTATGTGTCACGAAAAGAGACTTCTTGGTTTGTAAAGCAAAACTAATCGCTTTTGTAGACGCTAATTAGAATCAAGTTGTGAAATGTGTTTTTGTATATTCTTAAGTCATACAAAAGTTAAGTCACATCATAAGTGGCGTGGCGTTAAATCACACGTCAAACTCGTTATGAACGTCTGTTCTCCTATAACCACATATTTAGTTTTGGTTCTTAGCTATACTGATCAAATATTTCTGCATTAATTATAGACAAAACCTATAGCATCTGGGAAAAGATTATAGGATATATATAGGAACGCGGTTGTATTCCAGAGAATTTGTGTGTCCAAGTTATCACCATAGTAATCTCTTGCTACATTTTGTTATTACTATTGCCTTAGTATTGTGTATTTTATGATCACTGGTTCCATAATTAGCCATATAGCCATATAGTCATAAAAAATCTCTTAATGAGATTAAACTCTGTATTTGCTGTCTTGTGAGAAACATTATATATTTTTACCCATATTGTGGTTACACGTTACAATAAATTTCATTTGGCATGACCTTCTATAACACTGAGTTGTAACCAGATCAACCAATCGGATCATTTGTATGTGTTAGTGATGTCAGACATTCGGTGTACATAAGTTTGCAGGACAGAGCTCCTGTGTCATTCTCAAACTGTTCTAGTGCAGGATCACATCTTCAGTTTAAAACTTTCTTTAGGATCATCGCAGAACACCAGCCTCAGCATGCATGATAAAGATCAGATCCGGTAAGTTACATTTTCTTGCCGTTTAAAGGATGAAAATATACATTTGGCGTATGAAGAAAAAACTTTTTTAAAAGACAAAAATGTAAATCACGGTTAAAACTATTTCACACTGCTGTTTAGGAGATCTTTAAAAGCAAGCAAAATTACATTATTCTGTGCATTTTGTGCGTTTACGTTACGAAACAACATTCTAGTGCAGAAAAGGGATATTTGTGTTAGTCTAAAGCAGTTTAAAACAATCATATTAATATGAAATATTACAGTGTTTCATATAAGTTGACACAAATGTTCCTTCAAAATTGCAATATTCATAACATTGGTTCGCTGTTTTAAAAACTGCTGTTGCGTTGAGGAAATGGACCACAGCGTGCCACAGGTTAGCTGTACACTGTACACAGTCAGTGTCTTTTTAAGTAATTCATGCATTAAATTCCTTAATCCCTCTAATGGATGTAGACAGTGAGTCAGTGTGCTTTCTCATCACCAGCCCTGAGGACTACCAGACCACAGCAGACTGGCTGCTGTCCCATACACAACACAGACCTAAAGTTGCCATCATCTGTGGCTCTGGACTCGGTTTATTGGCAGATGCCCTCAAGTGCCAAGACGCCTTCGAATACTCCGACATACCCAAATTTCCTCAGAGCACAGGTCACACAGCTCATGTACACTTCTGTTTCCTCTACAAAGTAGTCTGCAAAGTGCTATACAAATGTTATACTTTTTGGACGTGTCCTAACTTTGTGTTTGTGTGTACGCAAACAGTTAAGGGCCACGCCGGGCGACTGGTTTTCGGGCAGCTGAAGGGAAAGACCTGCGTGTGCATGCAGGGGCGTTTTCACATGTATGAGGGACACTCACTAAGCAAGGTTAGTCCTTTCAAAACCATGATTGTATTAGTTTAATTTGTGTGTATTATTTTTGGGCAGCAAACTATCACATCAGACTTTAAAGATACTGAATATTTTCTCAGCAGTTTCCTCATCGATACATACTTGTAATTGTAACAGTATTTGTAATTTTGTCATTACATTCCAAAAGCACATGCTCACACACTCTGTTCATGCTACGTTATATGCTTTAGTTCTGAATGCTGGCAAAATAAACAATTCCGTTTTTTGTTTTAATGCAAGTCTACGTCAAGTTTACACTGATCATGCTGATCTGAGTCACATGCTTTATGCCAGACCACAAATCACTATTCAATGAAACGTTTGTCTGCTTTACATAACACAGGGTCAGATTAATATGGCTTACAGTACAACAGCAAGCTCATGAAGGTTTATAATGATTTACTATTGGTGCTTATGGTTCAAAGCGGACTAATATGGTTCATTTATATATACGCTAATCCCAACATGCACACATGCATATACAGTAGAATTTGTATTTGTGTTTCTCAGGTCACTTTTCCAGTACGAGTGTTTAAACGTCTGGGTGTTGAAACTTTGATCGTCACTAATGCTGCTGGATCATTGGCAGACAGTTACAGCTGTGGGGATATTATGATTATACGCGACCACATAAACTTTCCTGGATTAGCAGGATTGAACCCACTCAACGGGCCGAATGATGACAGGTGAGTATTTGGGTGTGTAGATTTATTATTTGAATACCCAGTACGAGATATGTAATGATCTGTTGTTTGCTCCTAAGATTTGGTCCACGATTTCCGCCCATGTCTGGGGTCTATGACAAGGACTTACGGAAGATGGCGTTTGACATCTGTAAGAACATGGGTGTCTCGCATTATGTGCAGGAGGGCGTGTACTGTATGGTGGGAGGGCCCAACTTTGAGAGTATAGCTGAAGCCCGTCTTCTACACAGACTGGGGGTAGATGCTGTGGGTAAGCATCATGTTTGAAGAACACTGAAGAACATTTCCCTAATGTTGCCATTAAGTAACAAAAACGTTAAAAATGTTGTTTTGAACGTTCCAGAAACGTTCAATGCGTTTTTTTAGACTGTGTTAACGTTAGTGCTAGTAACTCTAGTAACTTTTTAAAACATTCCACTAACAATTTAAGAATAACGTTTTGGAAATGTGATGTATTTTGTTAAAAAAGCGTTCTGCTAACGTTACTCCATACTAACATTTTTTCAACACAACTTTTGGAGAACATTAGCTAATGCTATGATGACGTTCCCTGTTAACTGTAATTGCTAATGACTAAACTTTATAAAAACCCAAA
>JAZGTJ010007898.1:0-21967 GCA_036877575.1 Botia almorhae | reverse complement strand
CTTTTTGGTGTTCCTGTGTTAGAAGGAGAGTCAAGAGGGTGCGGCTGTCCACTGGAATCATTTTGGAAGTGTGAAAGAGACTCAGCACATAGAACTGAAGCATGTACATTCCTAAAACGCTGTGATCAATACATACTAATATTCTGAACCCAACGTAAAAGACAAGCCAGTGTTACCCAGCTAACAGTTTTAGATAGTAAGAACGTTTCCCTAACATTTCCCTAACATTTCCAATAAAAACGTTTGTAGGAAAGTTCAAAACGTTCAGATTTTTAGAAATTGTATTAAGGTTATTGCTTGTTATAAAAACTTTAATAAAAACAAATCACTCTTTTTAAAACGTTCCACAAACCACTTAAGAACAAGTTTTTTGTATCTTAAAGAATAAGATATTTAATGTTGAAAAGGTTCTGCTAACGTTACTACAAGAATGTTTATTGATAACTTTGAAAGAGCTTTTAAATAATGTTAGCCAATGTTCTGAGAACGTTCCCTGTTAGTAGATGATGAGTACACAAAAGTCTGCAGACTTGCAATTGCATGGCATCAACTGAACGGGAAAAGGACATTGGAATGTGCAGTTAGTTTTTTGTGACACTAGTCTGGCATTGGGGAGCAGACCTACTAGTTCAGTGATTACCAACCAGTGGTGTACTAGGTGCAGGTACTAGATGAGATTTCAGATACAGTTTCTCTCAGAAACTTGTGAAAGACACACAAAGTCAGACTTTGTTCAGCTGAAGCTGTCTGGCGAGTTTCTCCTCCACAGTATTAATTATTTTGTTTTATAAAATGAGTTACTGTAAAGGAAACTTCAATAATCTTAATGATAATGTAAAGATATTCTTTACTGGTAGAGAAACACAGGTCTAGATTGACTAACCAAAATGAAATAACCACAGTACTAGCATGTTTTTGGACATGTGACGTGATAACAGCTACAGTAGTTTTTGTAAGGGTACAGTACATTTTTGTCCCACTCAGTAATTAACTGAGTCATAATAAAAGTAATCAAATAAAAATAGGTTCTAATGAAAGGTTCTAGGCTGTTAACACAGCGATTATGACATTTTATGAAATCATGAGCTTTTCATTACCGATATTCTGTCAGGTTCCTTTAGGGGGAGCTGATTGGGAAATGAATGTTCCGTACCTACTTTATTTTAATTAAATGAATCAAAACTGAGCTTGTATTTGATACACATCAAATGATTGTCTTGTTTATCATTTAGTGATGTTTCCGTCTTTAAGGTTTTTTGTGTGGTCTGTACGTTAATATTTGCTCGTTGCAAATGAAGCTTATTTTAAAAACCCGCTGTTTATCTCAGGAAATGTGCTTTGAAGAAGGTTTACTTCAGGAAGTGACTGTTTCATGTCAACGTCGCAAATCTTGGACTGATTTAATGTTCCTGCATTTTTCTTCTAATAAACACACTGGAGGTTTTGTGATCGAGTGTACTTTGCTGATATCAGCTAAACGGGTGAGTTTTCTCCTAAACAGTTTTGAAGACATTCTAGGGCGTGTAGAGTGTAATCATACAGCTGTTTGGTTACGTCACCCTCAGTCAGCAAAAACATCAGAAAAAATACTGAAAGGTCAGTTGACTTAGCTGTGAGTAACCTCACACTGTACACAGTGCAGAACAGATTGATTTCTGATACGTGAGATCAGACAGTGAGATCAGATAGACTTACAGACAGTTTCTGAGTGTATTATCTCAAGGACCCAATCGTTAAGATTTGACAACATAATTGTTTGAAATACATTTTTGTGAGAACAGCACAACAACACAGTGTGAAAAGCTGAAGTGATCTTGTGTTCTGAAGAATTTCTGAAGAAATTCTGCTTGTCTTCATTTAGCTGGCACTGCGTTTTCCTTGGAAAACTACAAATAATTAGGAATTGATCTTATATGGCATACAATGATTTCTGAATCATCTTGTTGCTCTCGAAACAATATTACCATCAATCATCAGTTAGATTTTAGCATTAGGTTTAAAGCAGGGGATGGAGATGGAATAATCTTATTATAATATAGTTTGCTTTTGATTTTAAAGCTGCAATTCGTAACTTCTGCCTCTCTACCGCCATCTCTGGTTGACACATAAAACTGCAGATTACTTGTGGATGACAAGTTTAAATAATAAACAACCGCCGTAGAATCAAACTACAAATGCTGCAGCATCTACAGTAGCCAGACATGTGATATAGAAACTGGGTCTTCTTGCTGATTACAGACGGACATTTCCTATAAAATCAGACTCGGCAGCTGAAATTGTAAATCATTGTTATAAAGGTATCGTTGTGAATCGAGGTAACGCTGATCTGTCACACACTTTCCCCGAAGTGATTTTTGTGTATTTATAACTAAAAAGTATTCCGCTTTAAAGAGATTCCAGAAACCAAATATCTGACCGTACAGATCACAATGGCTGTAAAAGGACTTTTTATAAAAGAATGAAAATTACTAATACAGCATTAATAAGACGTCATAAGGAAGCGGAACCATTTGCAGACAAACAGACCTGCTATTATTTTTCCTCCGATGACTCAGGGCATTTTTGTTCCTGAGTATTAGAGAACCCATGAACAGATATGCCCATTTTAGGCACGTCTCTTTGACCAGACCCACAGTGTGTGTGTGTGTTTGCCTGTGTCTGTCTGGGTCTGTATATTTGGTGTTTGCTTACGAGAACAGACAACTCGGTTAGTACCTTTGGATGGTAATGTCACCTGTCTTCATCACCCACTAAATCAACTCAAGCTGGGCATGAAACTGTAGCCTGGGCTCAGCAAAATGACCCAGATAAAGAGCCCATGGTGGGTCAGCAATGCAAGACAAGGGTGGAGAGGAAGATTGTTAGATGATGTTTTCTTATCTGCTCGTCGTCCTACAGGTTTTAATTTTACGACTAAGAAGATATGAAAATTATGTTGTGCTGTATTATTTTTATATTACAAATTAACAAGGGTGTAGGAAGTGGAACTATTTGAAAAATGTGTGTGGGGGGGTTGGGGAAAGACAAACTTAGAAATTCCTAAACGCTATAATGGTTTTTACGCCCCTGACAGTGAACATATATAGATATTGTTAATTACTGTATCTATTTAATTACTGTCTCCATTTTTTAAAAAGAGTCAAAGCAATTTTAAGTGTATTTTCCCGTACGGTTCACACTGGTGCCCTAGTGGAGGAAGGTAACAGGTAACAGACCGTACATGTATATACATACTGTACATATATATACTGTGTACATACCTTCATGATGGAATGCAGTACGTCGCCATTAGAACAGAATCACAAGTTGAGGACTGCTGCTTGGTGCCCTCGACATCAGGTTTTTACACACTGTGGTAAATGTTATATTTGTGTGCAGATATATTGTGTTTTACAGCTCTGGTTTGAGGAGAGAATAAAACAACAGCAGAACCACAGTCTTATTCAGACGTTTTTGTGCTCACACAAGATGGATAAAAAAAACTGTCAGACGCATTAGCAAACAGCCTGCTGGGTCTCTTAGAGGCAGCAGTTTCATTACTTCTCTCAACTGCAGTGTGTGTGTGTGTGTGTGTGTGTGTCACCCCGGCCTGCTGGTTTCCAGACACTGTTTAGACTTCACCAAGGTGTGTTGGCTGAAATATGAAATCTTGCAAGCACTTTAGAAAGGAAGTCGTTATTTGTCATCATTTTATTGACCCTGTTGCTCTCTGTCTGCTATCTGCTCTTTCCCTGCTATCTGTGTGTGTGTGTTTGATCATGCAATTCACAACTATTTTATGTTTTAGCGAGTCGGTGACCAATGCGTATGAAATCACATTTCAATGTTTTCATCTTCTTTTGCCCCAGTGTCGGTGGGGTTAGGGGTGGACCTTAGGGTTAGGGTTAGAGTTTTCCGAACAATCGTACATTTTTGTGTGATTCACATCATACATATTCATACAAAATCACCTTTTGGGGGAACTAAATTGGCTCCTGTTTCAGAGTGTCCAAGCCAGCACAACAGAAATGACCAGTGACTTAAACGTATGTTGATTTCACAGAACACATGGCATATAAACACAGGGCATATGAACTACTGACAGCCACCATTTGTAAAAAGCCATGTAAACATACAGTTTATACTTTCTTCACTAACATTTTACAGTTTTACAAGACAAACATACAGCAAGATAATGTTACCGCCATCTCTGTTTGAAACTAAATTACCGGTTACTTTACAAACTTTTGTTTATGTATGTTGAAGTCAAACTGAAACCAAACCGACCCAACAGCTAAAATTATAAAACATTATAAGCTTAATGTGGCAAACTTGGCTAAGATAAGGAGATCGTGTTGATCGTACTTGCTCAATAATTTTTGTTTATTTTTAACCTAAGAAAGTTACGGACTGCAGCGTTAAAGGCATTTACCTGTTGTCTTTGTGTTGTCTTTGTGTTGTCTTTGTCTGGACATTTTGTTCTTTTCTCCGCCTGCATGATATGTAGCACTGCAAGTTGATTTAGTCTCTTAGCTCTTCTTCTCTCAGTCGCATAACTTACACGTCTACATTCCCGCTATGACAAAACCCATGACACAAAAAAAACAATCACAGCCTCATCCATCCTCCAGCTGCTGATATTGTTGAATGTTGCGCTTTATTACGTATTGTGTTGTCCAAGAATAGTAGCGTATTAAACTTCACATACAATATGTCATTACAAAAGTCAAAGAGTTCAGCTTTGATATCCGAGCACTGTTTCGTGAAATAAATGCTAAGCAACAGTAACACAATAATTAGCATGAGAGTACAAATCACAACGTACGTTCATAACAGCACGTCATACATTTCTGAAGGGCTTCTGTAGTTCCCACAGACACTTTAACACAATAAACAAGCGATGTTCATCAAGTTAATGAAGTCTGCAAAGACCAGCATGTGTGAGGACACGTCTCGACACCAGTGAGTAACTGAAACAACCATCAACGTTTACACCCGGTCAACAAATAAACAGAAGTGCTGAGTCACTGGGTGTAAGTGGGGGTAACACGTCCCCGCCGGAAGCAGGGCAGGACGTCCGAGTGTAGGAAGTGGTTCGGTAAAGCATCACATCTATGTGAAATGCGACACATTCTGTGTGAGAGTGTGAAACAATTTTCGTGCGCGGATATGAATGGAAGAAGAACAACAACGTTCGACTGGACAGGGAGCGCGTGAATAAAACCTTAATAATAACAGTGACCATTTTTAGAGGCTGGCAGTAGCAAGCAATACAAGAAGACACACTTGGTTTGACAGGCAAGCAGGACATCTTATCATTGCACTCGGACCTAATGCATTGATTGGAGGAACATTCTGTGCTCCTGCGCCTTACACAGAAGATATATTAATGTATTTAGACCACTTTACTTAGTGATTGAGATCAGGATGTGAAGAGACTTCCAGCAAACGTTTTTCTGAACAAAATCGCCTGCCTAAGTGACAATAGATCTAGTCTCTGAATTTTGGTAGTATGTGTCTTCAGGTTTTGATTTGTCAGCAAAAATAAAGGCTACAAATAATTTGTTTGTTAGTTCAGTGGATATAGTTCAAGGAGAGGTATAATTGTATTTGGCATCTGATAATCCACTGTAGAAAACCACACGCCAGAACATTTAGCAACTGATGTCTCACTAAGTCAGAGCAGGCGGAATGTTTTTGCCAAGTTTGATGGCTGAAACTTGAAGGTTCCAGGAAGAGTTAAAGTCAAAAGGGAGTTAGGAATGTTGAAACCCAACAACAGCATGTACACAGCCAAGCCAACATAATTATTGACTGGAAATGTTCTGACATTAGGAAATTGCTCTTCAGAGAAACACTGAAGTTGGTTCCCTTGTGTCCAAGATGGTCATTTGCTGATTGACCTGTCACCATGTTCCAGAAAAACAGCTTAACTAACATAGACTAGCTACCATGCTACAAAACTCCATGGACTTCTAATGCTTGTTTTATGTCTTTTATTTTGAAGTATTGACTTGTATTTTGTAGGTATCCTCAGTTTCCTGTTTCCTTCTTAATTGGATCTAAAGTAGGTGTTTCTTGTTTAATCTTTATTCTTTGTGTATATTGTTCGCACTTCTTTTGAGTTGTTTGTCAATATTGTTATTAGTATTACCCTCTTGTCAGTAGCTAAAAAAAACATTTAATAACCTCAGACTCGTAATGAAGAAATGTGCAAAGCTCAGTTTCAGTTCTGCTGAAACTTCGGCCGGGTTTTGCACAGATTCAGCGTGGATGACACAGAAGCTGATTGCATAGAATGTACGTTTTGGGAAAAAAAAAAATATTAAAATGCATTAAAATAAAAAGTAACTTGGTTGATGATGATGACATACAGTATATTACATACAGTATATTAGACAAATAAAACAATTCTATAAGGCTTTTTTCTGTGTGTAGAAATGTGCATAGAAATGAACCTTCATCTGTGAGAGTAAAATATTCAGTCTAAAGTTTGTGTTTGTCTCGGGACTCCATGGAAACGTATCATCACATTACGTCTTGAAGGACTCTTGCGCTAACTGCTCCTCACAGAGCTGATAACATCCCACGCTTTAACCCTCCAAACACTCGTTCATGCACTCTGTGTCTGGTAAGGAAATGTTAGCTGCTGAATCATATCGCTGCATTTGATAATAACCCGTCTGCTTCTCTTTGAACAGAACACTTCAGGTTTTAGCGTGTCAGTATGAACGCTCAGGTGAGACGATCTTGGTGTAAGATCGCTGACAAATTTAAAAATGATCCCAAACTCCCCCACTGCACATAAAATACCAGATGTGTCTGACAGCTGTGGCTGACCTCACATTTCAGTCCTGTTGCATTTGCCTTGAAGCTTATCCCAAATATTCCTCCTCTAACTTCAGTGTACTTCTTTTTATATGTTTAATAAAGCAGATAACATACAAAGCAGGATTACTGAGTAATCAGTTTGCTCATTTTAGGCTTGGATTACTGTACTTCTGATCCCTTATTCTCACCATTATTTTTAAAGTAAAGGTAGGGTGGGCAATTTCAGAGAGGCTAGCAACAGCATGCTAGCTTTGAAGGTGTACGCCCTTCCTTTCAGAGGGCTCTCCTAAACCACGCCTCCTCCAAAACATGAACATAGTTGACAGGCAAGTAGGACACCCTATCATTACTTTCAGACAGAATACAATGATTGGACGAACATTTTATGGTCCTGTGCTTTCCACAGAAGACAAACATATTTATACCGCTTTACTTAGCAGATGCTACCAGAATCTGAACAGACTTCCAACCAGCATAACAAAAAATTGTTCTGGAAAAAAATTGCCTACCCTACCTTTAAAGTATTAAAATAATCAATATTTAATGATGAGAAACCTTTCTTAGTTCACAGAGCTGAATACAAGTTTACGCGTGTGTGTGTGTGTGTGTGTGTGTGTGTGTGTGTGTGTGTGTGTGTGTAAACTTGTCTATTCAATAACAACTCGGAGAAAAATGTATAGTGCTGCTTGTGATTATTTAAAAAATATGCGTATGACTAAACTATGTACAGTATCTTGCAACATTATAAAGCTGAACCTTATCGAGTTCTTTCTCAAATGTACCTGATACTCTTAAAATGAATAATCTAAAACTGCTTGCTATCCATTGATACAAAAATAAATGACTTTTAAACATTTTCCTTATAACAAAGAGACATATGGTTTTTACTCATACCCATCACTACCATACCTGTGTTTAAATGTTTATAATCCCAGGCTGCCAGAAGGGGGCGACAACACCAGCACAGTTACATTAGAGGCGTTTGAGAGAACATATTTCAACACTGGATCAACACCGACCGGGTTTGTGGTTCTGTGCACTGCATTGGTACAGTTAGGTACATTAGATGTATGTTTGTATGTGTAATATACGCAGAGGCCCATTTGCAATAGTCATAAATTTTGTAACGCTCTTTGTAGATCTCTTGCCACATTTTGCTGTGAAATACAAGTTGTGAATCGCAATATGTCATCTGTATATATTCTGAGTATGCTTTAAAAGATTCACCGATTCAGTGGCTTACATATAAATGCAAATAATGGTCAACAATAAAAGCCTAACTCAAACAAATGTAAAAGACGGATGTTTGTGCATATTCCTGAATTTTCTCTCAGGGAAGGCGAGTGTGTTTAAGGGCAGGAGAGGTATGCAGACAGTCTGGGAGTTTTGGAGATTGTCAGCTCATTTATCAGTTGGTGGGCTGGTTTATATCAGTGCCTGTACAATTATCCAGCCACCAAAACAACAAGGTTTTGCTTGCAGTAACTTTGTTGTTTTCAAATCAAACAATGAATCAATAATGTCACTTTGTCACACAATCTTTAGGGATAAGGTGCAGCCCTCGATCTGTGCAACTTCAAGTCTATAAGAGCTGCTTTTATATCACACTGTAGTTATCACACTGTCATTAGAATCACATTATAAACATCACAACTAAATGTTCACTTTTGAATGAATGTAAACTGTGGTGCTTGCCTGAGGCGCAAAACCTCTGAGTGGTTACCAGGGTGTTGCTATGCAGTTGAAAAGACGTTATGAGTGTTTTTCAAGTGTTGCGATGGACTTGGTGTTTTGGGTGGTTGCTTATTGGTCCATGTCAAAAGAGCCCGTCCCCAAACCTCTATAATACTCTGGTTCCTTCTGTGTCGTAAGTTCCACGTTATGCCAATTGTAAATAATACATCGTAGAATAATAAATGATAATCTAGCTTTTAACAAACCACATGATTCAAAGTGTCAGGTATGTATTTTACCGTAGTATAATTTTATTTACCGTTTTGATCGACATGGAGTAGATCTCGCACTCACAGACAAGCCGAAAACCGATTCGTCGAAGAATGTTAATAATTGCAACATCTGCACTTAGCTTGGAATGCAAATTGTGAAAGAAACGTCTCGCTGCTCTTAAAGATGTAGAGCGCTTGTAAACCTCTGGAGAACGCGAGCGGTAACGTTTCTGTCAGTGACATTCTGCTTCACATCAGTTTCAAGGGGAAAAGTTCAGCAAAACACCCTTGAGAAGCATTTTAACAACGTTAAGCACTAATCACACTAACTTAAATTTCACTAACTCTACATATAACAAAACCACAGTTATATAACAGTATCCCAGAGAGACGCTTTCTCTCTGACATCTGTTTGAACAACAGCAACAGTCTTCAGTATTGTAGGGTAGGTCATTTTGCGAGGGCTAGCAACAGCATGCTAACAGGAAACAAAAACTCAAACAACAAAAACTGGACGTTTTGACCTTTCCTATAACATTCACAATAACATTTGACCCTTTTGGTTACTTAATGGAAACGTTAGGAAACATTCTTACAACCTATAAGTGTTAGCTGGGATCACACCCTCCCTTCACAGTGATCTCTCAAGCCATGAATTCAGACCAAACGCAATGATTGCGTTTGATTTGATGGTCCTGCGCCTTCCACACAAGATTCAATACATTGTAAATACATTTTATAAATGTCACAATATTACAGATATATCACTTTTTTATATAATCACTTATATAAAATATATCTATTATATATTAATTGATATAATCACATGTAATAACAGCACAGTGATTGCTATCCAGATGTATGAAGTCTTCCAATCAGTGTAATAGTGTTTCTGGGCAAAAATCACCTACTCTGCCTTTAAAATGTTGTGCGTTTGCTGTGTTACATGAGATAAACGAAGGAAATTGTGGTTGTGAGAAAACAAGAGACGTTTTTGAGCTTACCTGTCTGCAGTCGAGTGAGCTGATCGAGTCATTGCCTGTTATGTCAGTTCACAAACCTGTGAATCATGAAGTTTGTGAACCTGTCGGACGGTAAACGTGCTTTAGCCTCGTGCTGTTTCTGTTTGTCTGTATGTTCGGTTGCTTCTGATTCACAGGGTCAACACTGCTTTACTGTAACTGAACGCAGGTGTGACATGACTTTATACAAAGACATTCTTGTACTTACAGTTTAAAACATACAGAGTACAGAGGGGTCCAAAACCCAGAGACACCCAATAATAATGGCTTATTTTTAAGTTTTCTAAATACTTACAAAATGACGCATTTGTAACAACGGTAACATGCTCAGTGTCTCAGAGATGTTTTGTGTTCAATGAAAGCAAGAAAATCTTCTGCAGGTGAATTGACATTATCAGTCACAAATTTGGTTACGTTGTGATTTGCCCCAAATTAATTATATTGTGGTCCCAGACTTTTGCACCCCACTGTATGTACAGTACAGTACACACTATCAGTCTAGCAGAACAACGCCATCTTTTCTGTTTACTGTAGCTGTCAATCAAACATGTTAGTCCATCTGGTAGTTATAGTTTCACTCAACTAAACCACTAGCACGCACTTTGCCACTGAAAACATTTTTTTCAGTTTTACAGATGTAGAAAAGGTTAAATGACAAAACTGAAAAATAATCTCTGAGGGACCAGTGTGTTCAGTTGAGTCATAGGCCAGGCTGGGACAGCAGGTATTGAACATCAGTTCCTGTAAGTCAGCTTTTGCGTGGCTTAAATCTTTTTTGTAGCCTACAGCTATTTCCCTTTTCACTTCCAGAATCATGCAAAAAAACGCGCACAAGCTACATCACATATTTTCCACCGGTATAACAAAACACAAGGCAGCGTGTGCCCAGAATTACTCTGCCACTTTATTCTGCATGAAGGATAAATGTCAAACTAAGCAAATGAAAACCACGAAGGCTTTGATATGAAAGTTTATTACGTAGTTTTGTATGCACGAAACGCGAATGTGTAAAAAACAGAAATGCCCGTAAAATTACATCTTAAAGCGAAAAGTATCTAAACGTAACTTTTTTTATCATGATGAATCATAAAGCGTTGTGTTTTTGTTGTCGTCGCGTTTAAAACGCCACACGGATCCATTTATAAACAAAGATTAAATACAACAGTATTTAAATAAAAAGTTTAAAGTCGCGTGTCCACAGACTCACAAACTATGTACGATTAAAACAAAGGTTTGCACTATTAACGATACATTAATGGTACATATGTAATAATGTATAATATTACAACATACACAGTAATATTGATATGCAATACGGCAAATGCGCGCAACACGTGACTTGGTGAACTTCAGATGACCGTTACCTGCGGGTTCACGCGCGCGCAGGTGATTCTGGTGTTCTTCCCGGTGTGGTTGGAGGTCAGATTTCCCGACACTGACGCAGAGGCTGGAGAGGGTGAGACAGATCCCTCCCCTCAAACCCTCTCTCCCCGGGCAGGATAAAATCCCCCTTTAAAAGAGAGCTCATCCCAAAACAGACGGACGGCGGTGGTGCGCTAAATTCAGAAGACAGCTGGAAACACAAAGCTGCGCAAAGAGAAGCACAGTCTCCGTAAATCTCTCCGCGTAATCCGGTTCTGCAGTGCGCAACAGAAAATAGGCTACTGAACGTCAACAAAGTAAAATTCTTCTGTTTTCCGAAGCGGGTAACAATGACCCGGAGCCCAGTAATAAGGGTTCTGCTGCTATTGTGCGTCAGCGCCGCTGTCCAGTGTGCGCCACAAAATGCGAAGAAAAACAGAAGACAAGCGCAACATGCGCAACACGCAGTTCAGCTGGACCCGGTTTTCGAAGAAGCGAGAAGTTTAGCCATGCATCAGAGTAAGTTCATGATGTTATTTAATCTGAATGGATATTTCATTTATCTAAAATATATTTAGATAAATTGTATGGGATTTTACCTAATAAAGCGTCTTTCTCTCTCTAGCTGGCTGCAACGAGAACGGGCGATTTTATAAACTGAACGATCAGTGGGAGCGCCCGTACATGGGCAGCACTCTCCTGTGCACTTGCAATGGGGCGTCGGGAGTCAAGTGTAAATCCAAGCCTGCAGGTGAGCGTTTACATGATTCAGACTACGTTAATCTAAGATTCCGTGCATTATTATCGTGTGTTGTTATTATCGCGTAGCCTTATATATGTATTTTAATTATGCGTCAACCTTTTTGTGAATGAACGGTCATAGCGGTGCAATTGCGCACAGACTTAGGAGCGCTGAGCTGCGTGGTGGTCATTTTGAGCTCGATGTCAAGTATAATATGTAGAGTTTGTTGTGAGATTAGGCTAATTGCATGATTTACCATTTGTCTGATTCCCTTTCACAACTTCAGCCGAGGAGATGTGCTATGACAAATTCAATGCCCGATCTTACCGAGTCGGAGAAACCTATGAGCGACCCAAGGATGGCATGATATGGGATTGTACCTGCATCGGGTCCGGAAAGGGCAAAATTAGTTGCACCATCGCAAGTAAGTACAAGCCTAAAAATCGCCTTTAGTTGTCCTGGCAACAGTTTACTTTGCAGCAGTGGTGGCAAGTACAATATAATACAACACTGGTCGTTTTGCGTGCGTACAGACCGCTGCCATGAAGGAGGAAACTCGTACAGAATTGGAGACACGTGGACACGACCCCACGACACTGGAGATTACATGCTTGAGTGTGTTTGCCTGGGCAATGGGAAGGGAGAGTGGACTTGTAAACCCATTGGTAAGTGTTTACCTGTGTGTGTTTTTTCAAAGACTCCAAATAAATTTGGGTGTTTGGAAATGTAATAGCTCTATCCAAAATTAATTCAGTTATATACAGTGTCTAATACACACGCCTGAAGTTCAGTGTCTATGTGTGAAGTTGGCTAGTGTCACCCAACTAGAAACACCAAAATGAAAATTCTGAATACTGTTTCTTCACAGCGGAGCGTTGCTATGACGACTCTCAAGGATCTTCATACACGGTGGGCCAGACGTGGCAGAAACCTTATCAGGGCTGGATGGTCGTGGACTGCACGTGTCTGGGCGAGGGTAACGGACGCATCACCTGCACCTCCAGAAGTAAGTGTCTGCTTTTAAACAGTGTCCCAGCTAACAATTTTAGGTTGTAAGAATGTTTCCCTAACATTTACATTAAGTAACAAAAATGTTTAAAATGTTATTTTAAACATTCAAAACATCCAGTTTTAGACACTGTATGATTGTTAAAGTTTGGTTATAAATGTTATTTAAACCGTTTCATTCTGTAACATTTTTTAAATGTTCCACTAACGACTTGAGAGTTAAATTTATGATCTATGATACATCATTTTAAAAAGTTCTACTTAATGTTAATGCATGAACGAAAGTTACGTTCTAAGAACGTTTCCTGTTTGCTGGGGTGTCATTTCCATTCCCCTGGGAACCGAAACACTTTCTAAATAAACCGTTGTTGTCAAATTAGTGTTTTACGTGAACTTGCTGAAAAGACATTTTGAGTCAAAGGTGCGTTTTCTTCCAAGACCAACATCTTACAATGTCACCTTTCATGAATGGGTAATTATTTGCACGTCCCACCCTTATTACATAATTACCAATGAGCTCGCAGAGCTCCACGTTTTCTGCAGCCAATGCGAGCATGCACATGGAAAATTACCACATGCACTTCCCAACGCTGTAAAGTCGAGGCCATGCAGAGAAACAGAGTGGGTGAGCAAACCCAATAGCTCGACTTCCTTCACATGTGCTGCCTGGAAAGTGTCACTTGTCACAAGTGAAGGTCATAAATAAAGACACCCTACTGAAGTGTGATGGTGTGGAGGTGTTTTTCAAACAGCCCTGGGCCAAGAATGACCAATAAAATTAGAAAAGCAGGCAAGATGATTAGGTGTTAAGTTTATAGCCTCACTGTTCCTCAAGTGTCATGGGAGGAAAACGCTGGCATCCATGATCCCTGGTCTCTACTAGGGCGGGTTTTTAGGATTTGTGATGTTGACCACATGCTTGTTTTTTATTGACTCGTGATGAATGATCTTTTAGACCGTTGTAATGACCAAGACACCAGAACCTCATACCGTATCGGTGAGACCTGGACCAAAGTGGACTCTAATGGAAACACGCTGCAGTGTCTGTGTACTGGAAACGGTCGTGGAGAGTGGAAGTGTGAGAGACACGCAGCCTCCCACGCAACACCGGCCATCGGTAAGTGAACTACTGTCAAACAGACACAGAAACATCCTGGAGTCTTCATTTGTATGAGGCCATTTTAAACCAGTTCTTTCTGTGCGCCTTTGTGAATGAGTCAATGAAAGGTGCAAGTTCTGTTGTGTTCCAGGCCGTAATCGCTCGACAGAGTCACAGCTTATACATGCAGGTGGTGTAAGTCTCCACTCCAACAGCCCAAATGTAATTTATTCCCAAAAGACACCAATATAGAATTAAAGAAAAAACTAATTCAAAGGTTTCAGGATTTTAAAGTTTCCAAAGCTCGCCATGTGATGCTACATGTAGTTTTTAAAGGTGGGCTGGGCAGTCTTGAAGAGGCTAGCAATAGCAAGCTAGCTTTGAAAGCATAAGATCCCGCCCTCCCTTCAGAGTGTTCTCCAAAGCCACACCCCTCCAGTTTGATAGGCAGGTAGGACATCCTGTGATTGGTCGAACATATTGTGGGCTGTCAGGAAAGAATTTGAATCTGCTTTATTTCCTTAATAAATAAAATAAAGCAGCTGGCCAGACATGTTGGTTCTTTGACTTGGGCTTCAGCTAAGCAGTTTTACTCTGTTCTCTTTTAACCAGGTTCTGGTTCAGTGGATCTTCGGATCAGACCGGTGACTCACCAGGTCAATGTCATCTCTGAACTGCTTGAGGAGGGCAACTGTAAAACTGACTCTGGAGTGTCGTATTCCAATGGCATGAGCTGGATCAGGACACAGGGCAGCAAGGAGATGCTGTGCACGTGTGTCGTCGGAGGAATTAGTTGTGAGGAGCAAGGTGAATGCTTCGATCCCAGCTAACAGTTTTAGGTTGATGGAATGTTTCCCAAATGTTTCCATTAAGTAACAAAAGTGTTACAATGTTATTTTGAAAGTTCTAGGATTGTTCAAAATGGCCATTGTTTTGAACATTGCATTAACGCTGTTGCTTAACTCTATTTTGTTAATTCTGTATCATTTATAAAATGTTCCACTAACAATGATGTTCTTTCATTGGTTGACGCAGATGTACAGTCACAGGTTTATGGTGGTAACTCTGGTGGACAGCCGTGTGTCTTTCCCTTTGTATTCAGTGGAAACACTCACTACTCCTGCATCTCTGATGGTCGAACCGACGGCCAGCTTTGGTGCAGCACCACCTCTGATTATGACAACGATGGCATGTACTCGTTCTGTACCCGCAAGAACCGTAAGTACATCGCAGAACCTTTATCTCTATTCCTGCAGAAAAGAGTGTAAAGTTTATTCCAGTTTGGTGCTGGTCTAGCATGTTGTTCACTAGTAAAAGTTAGCTGGTGATGCTGGTCGATCTTCTAGGTGAAGCTCCTTGACCAAGGAGGTTCTAGAGGTGACACCAGCATCCAAACCACAACATATGTTGAAGACCAGCTGTTGTGTCTTTTAAACAGGATATAGATAAAAGATTTTGATCAAATGATGATTGTGTTCTTTGGTGTTTCTGATTGGTTCCCTCACCGACCTTCTAGTGCTTGTGACAACCCGTGGTGGAAACTCAAACGGAGCTCTCTGCCAATTCCCCTTCAAGTACAACGGGCGTAACTACACAGACTGCACAGCTGATGGGCGACGGGATGGCATGAAGTGGTGTGGTACCACAGTCGATTATGATGCGGATCGACATTATGGATTCTGCCCAATGGCAGGTGAGCGCTGCCACAGCTCACCAGTGATTCGTTTAGATCCTGGAATGTTTCGTTAACATTTTTAATTAGGATCGTGAGTTGCTGTCTGTTCAGATTTACGGGTTCTTTTTAATACATTCTGTTGGAGTCAGGTTTTATAGACAGGAATCGCTTTTTTGGCCTTAATTGGTCATTTATGTGGTCGGGCCACAGGCCTCAGTGATCTGCGGATCACTTCTCAAGCTGTATTTAAGAGCCACTAAGAATTAACGAGCTTTTTAAGATCTGATTTGTGGCTTTGCTGACTGGATCAACAGGACCCGTCCTTGTCAGCTTGGCTCTGGTCCAAACAAGATATAGTGCCTGGCTTAGTTCCAGAGTAAGATCAGATTAAACTTTGAAACATAACCATTATCGCTTAGTGCAGTTAGAATTATACTCCCAGCTAACGGGGAACGTTCTAAGAAGGTTGTTTAATGTTCTCTAAAAGTTTTCTCAAATTTATCAAAAAAAGTCTTGCAGTAACATTACTAGAACATTGTTAATGCTCTACATCATGTATATCAAAAACGTTAGTAGTTAGTGAAACGTTTTAAAAATGCTACAGAATAAATGTTCGAATAACATTTAACATTATAACCAAGCAAAAACATTAATACGAACAACACAAATAACAAACTGGACACTTTGAACATTTCTAGAAGTTTTAAAATAACACGTTTTACAATTTGTGTTACTTAATAGAAATGTTAGGGAAACGTTCTTACAACCTAAAACTGTTAGCTGGGACTGTAGTTCAGTGTGAAGTGTATCTAAACTGTTTCTTGAGTCTCTGGTTTTAATCATAAGCTCCGCCTCTTTGTTTGAATCCAGCTCACGAGGAGGTGTGCACAGCTAATGATGTCATGTACCGTGTGGGTGATGAGTGGGACAAGCGCCATGAAACGCTGGGTCACATGATGCGCTGCAAGTGTCTGGGAAACGGACGAGGAGAGTGGAACTGTATCTCACACACTCAGCTCAGAGGTCAGTGCATGTTCTCAACACTTTACAAACAGACTTTCAGCTGACACAACAGAATACTGAAGAACATTTATTCAAGAGCCTTCCGGAGTCTGTTTTCCACATATAACTAACTCTATTAGGTCTCCAGAGCTTTGACAGAACAAACACTGAGCAGTAATATTTTCTTCTGTGTTTAAGTCACTGTAATCAGGATACTGTAAATGTAAAGTACATTAATTCAGTATACGAGACCAGAAGGTTCCTGACATTCTGCTGTGTGTTTCAGATCAGTGTGTTGTGAACGGTCAGACGTACGAGGTGAACGAGACCTTCGACAAGCGGCACGATCAGGGCTACATGATGAACTGCACCTGCTTCGGTCAGGGGCGCGGCCGCTGGAAGTGTGATGCCATCGGTAAGCTTCCCTAATGCTCTCTGAACACTCCAGCTTACAATTTTAGGTTAAAAGAACGTTCCTGAACATAATAAAATTTTTTATTCTGTAACATAACGTTATTCTGTAACTAGATCAGTGCCAGGAACCCGAGACCAAAGTGTTCTACCAGATCGGTCAGACGTGGAACAAGGCCATCCAAGGCGTGCCCTACAGATGTTCCTGCTACGGAAATGGCATCGGAGAACTGGCCTGTGAACCCCTGCAGTCCACAGGTACCAGATCTCACAACTTGAACAATATGCTAGCTAACAGAGCTAAAAATGAATGCAAAAGGGCTGAAATCCTGCCGTGGACGGAGACGTGGTAAGACATCTGTTGACAACATTCGTCACTTTCCCACAAGCCCCTGCAGGTTTATTTTCCTGCTGCCTGTTGATGATGTTTGGTTTTCTTCGGAAAGCCTCAAATGGTCCCAATAAAGCTGTTCCATCAATCAATCGATGAACAGCTGTGGAACAGCCTTATCCCTGTCTCTCTAAAGAGGATCATTACCAGTTACAAGAGTTGACCAAATGGGACGAGTGTTTAGTCAGTACCTTTAACCTATTTCACCCTGTTCCCCGCTTGTCCTCGCTCTCTCTTTTGTATATAATAAAAGTACAGAGTATCCAAAAGTGGTCGGGCTTTAAAAGGCCTTATAAAAACATTGCGCAAGAAACAAACCGACATTCAAAATCTTGCGTGCAGATCTTTTGGTGATCTCGTGGCCCTTTTAATCAAAGGTTTTATTTTGGTCTCTGGCTGCAGCAAACTTGTGCAAAATACCAACTGAGATGGTAAAGGAGCATTTATAGCGGTTAATACATCGCCTTGCTGTTTATCTGAGAACTGCACCAAATGGTCTGTAGATGTGACAGTCTGTAATATAAGACAGTCTGGCATTTGTTGCTGTTTTTAAGGGAAAGTGTGAGGCAACATTTTTAGGATCTGCACTATATGTCAGGACCATCTGTGAATGCTCAGGTCTTTAGTGCAGTTATAATAGCCCATATATTAAAGGTCATGAGTTTAAAAGACCACTGTGAAGTTTTTATCCAGGTTCACATACTCCCTGCTGGAGGATGCAGTTGACACTTTTCGGTGTGACAGAATAACCGCAGATTTATGGTCTGCCAGAAGTAAAGAAGACTCCACAATGGCTCAGAATGACCTCAGCGTTTTGAATTGCACGCAGATGTTAAACCAAACTTTGTGAAGCCTTTGGGATAACAAAGGCTAAAGAGGGTGAAGAATGACTGAGTGTGATTTTTAACACCCCTCCCACCAAGCAAACAATTTGAGGTTGCAAGAACGTTTCCCAAAGGTTTCAATTAAGTAACCAAATTGTTTAAAATGTTATTTTGAAAGTTCAAGGGACTTAACAAGAACTTAACAACTTAAGAATAACGTTTTAGATAATTGATATATATCATATATATCAAACGTTCTACTAACATTAATGAAAGAACATTTTTGGATAACTTTGAGAGAACTTTTATAGAACGTCAGCTAATGTTCTAAGAACGTTTCCTGTTAGCTGGGCATGCATTCGTCGCCTGCATCTTTTGGCACTTCTCACATGACAAAATGAATGGAAACTGCATTAACAATCGAGTGATTTTGTGACTGGCTAGACAACAGATTTGATCCAAACATAAATCAATGCAGATGTTTCTCTAAATATAAAACAGACCGTTTCTCGGATCTTTGTTTTTCTTTTCTTCACAGTCACGACGTTTGATTATTTAAGTCAACCGTTTTTCTTGCATGTCAGTTGAAGCACAACTGCACAGTAACTAATGACTTTCAGCGTATAACGGTCGTCTTATCAGGCATTTAGTTGTCATTAATTGTTGATAATCTTCTCTTCCCAAAAGCTCCAGTCCGGGTCATCATCACAGAAGCCGGAAATCAGCCCAATTCCCACCCCATCCAATGGAACGCTCCTCCCTCTGCCCACATCACCCATTACATTCTAAAGTGGAGAGTTGTAAGTCTACCTCGCATTGCATTATGGGAGATTTCAAAAAATTGCAGCACAGTCAAATATTTAGGATATATTTCAGAGTTGTTTATTCAGGTTTTATTCACAGTATGTTTGTTTCTTTTGTCTAAATTCTGTGAAAGAGAGACAGTTTGTCCACATTTGTGCTTTTTGTAACAGATTTCATCACACAAAATTATAAACACACGTGCTTTCCTCTTCATTTGAACAGAGTTAAAACTCCTCAGATGTTTTTCTTATTGACTGAAACGAAAATGGCTCTACTGTTCATTTTTGCAGGGAAACAGAACATTTAAAATTGCAATTCGTTGCATGTTTGCATATTTTACACATTTTGTTCCATGTTCCTGAAGACAATTGCGCTGTTCCAGCTGACTGGTGTGCTTGTGTTGTTTTCGACTCGCATTTTTTAAACATGTAACATTTTCCTTTCATAGAAAAATACACGCCAGCCCTGGAAGGAGGCGAACATTCCTGGACACATCAACTCCTACACCATCTCAGGACTGAAACCGGGTTTGACTTACGAGGGTCAGCTGATCAGCATTCTGCGCTACGGGCCCAGAGAGGTCACGCGCTTCGACTTCACCACTACATACGGCTCTCGTAAGTAGATGTTTGTCTTTTAATTATATTAAAACTGTTTGCCAACCATTGGTGATTAATCGCTCATCAATCAGTAATCACTCATCAGCATCTGATATCATCACTATATCATCTTGCCATCCCACCTAACAATTTTACGTTGTAAGAACGTTTCCCTAACGTCTCCATGAAGTAAAAAGTTCTATAAATGCGTTTATATTTATATAAAAACAGTCAAAACAAGTTCTACTAATGTAACTGCAAGAACGCTTTTCGATAACATTGATAGAACTTTTAGAGAATGTTAGCCAACGTTCCGAGAACATTCTCTGTTAGCTGGGATCATGGTACTGTTTGGTGCTTTCTGTCAGAGTACCACATTTGTCATCTCTAAGACTGTAAACTTCATTAAACGTCACTTCCCTCATCACAGTGGCCAAAGCAGAGGGTGAGACCACCCTGCCGGCACCCGTGGTCGACACCTCAGAGTCTGTTACGGAGATCACCTCCAGCAGTTTCGTCATCTCCTGGGTCTCCGCGTCCGACACTGTGTCTGGATTCAGAGTGGAATATGAGCTCTCAGAGGACGGAGCCCAGCCAAATGTGATCGGTGAGGGTTAATACGAGAAGACAGGCTGATGTTGATGTTGATGAATGATGTTGTAATAATATTCTGTGTTATGATTTAAACGCTGCCTGATCTTTGACAACTCTTAATCTAGAACCCATGTACCCATGTAAGTGTTCTCACACTCACACTATTACTCATTATTGTTTTCTTATTCAGATCTCCCAAGCTCAGCTTCATCAGTAAACATCCAGGATCTTTTGCCCGGACGTAGATACAACGTTCAAGTGTTTGAAGTCAATCCAGAAGGAGACACAAATCTCATCCTCACCACCACTCAGACCACCGGTAAGCTGACCATCACAGAATGAACTGGAGAAACAATCTTTTTGTCATATATTGGTGTGGTCATACCATCTCACAGTTGACCTGGGCTAGTCATAACTCCAGCCAAGCCTTAACTTACAGGTCTGTTTTATTACAGCACCTGATGCGCCAACCAATTACGAGGTCTCGAATGTCCAGGAGACATCTATTGTGATCAGCTGGTCTAAACCCCAGGCGCCAATCACTGGTGAGTGAAGAAACAACCTTAATGTGACTCACAACTGTCTTTAGTTGCTTAATGCAGTATAAGATGGACAGGAAAATTATAAGCATGTGTAACCCGCTCTGAGCGGGGCTCAAACCGGCAGCCGGTCCAGCATGGGAGTCAGGTGCTTTAACACAGAGGCTAAAGTTCAAACCTCTAGTTTCTGTCACTAAAGCTGTTCTTAAGATCAGGCAGTGAGTTTTACACCCTGCACTGCGTTTCACATGCTAGCTGGCCTCTGTTTACATACCGCATGTGTGCAGGTTACCGTGTAATTTACACGCCATCCGTTGAGGGCAGCAGCACTGAGCTCATCCTGCCTGAGACCGAGACCTCTGTGACGCTGGGTGACCTTCGACCTGGTCTGCTGTACAACGTCAGTATTTACTCAGTGGAAGAAAACATGGAGAGCGAGCCACTGGTCGTTCAGGTCAGCACTGCTGGACAACAACAGCCTGGTAAGACATCCGGAAATCATGGTTTTGTGGACTGATACAGTAAAATGTCATAGGACATTTTTGGTGGTGGAAGCTGGACTTGAACCTACACATCCCACATGAGCACCAAAACGCAACAATTTTAGCTTGTAAGAACATTTTCCAAATATTTTTATTAAGTAACAACAATGTTATGTGGAAAGTTTTATAAACGTTCAAAACGTCTAGTTTTTCAGACGTTGTATTAATGATATTGCTGGGTTATAAGAACATTATTTAAACATTTAATTCTGTAACTTTTTAAAACATTCCACTAACAACAATTTTATTGGATACTCCATCTTAGTTTGAAGCTATTTTATACACGCTTATGAGTTTATTAAGAGTCTATTGATTCATTTTCTCCAAATAAGCTTTCTGGCCAAAGTGCCCAAGTTTGTCTCTCACGTGTGTAGGCGTCTGCCAGTTGTTTGCCTCTTCAGGGTAAAAACCCACACTAGCAGATGCTGGGGGAGTGAGTGTTGGTGCTCGTTTCGAGACAGGATCACCTTATAAGGATGAACTGGGAAGTTTTGAGTGTTTTTCTGCTCTCCATAAATCGTGCCAGCTGACGTCTCTCTTTAGCAAACACACATTTCATTTTAAGATCTTTTTGCCTCGTGCCTCATTTACCTCATC
>JAZGTJ010007897.1:0-21967 GCA_036877575.1 Botia almorhae | reverse complement strand
ATTAACCTTTAAGCACAATGCTTACTCACTCTAAAGCTAGAGTCCAATTACATCAATTTGGGCTATCCCATGAATATCTGTGAAGTGCGCCCAGGCCGACTGACAGCACACTGACTGGCCTTTGATGTGCACATTAACAAGCGCAGACTGTTTAAGTATTCAGAGTGACTTTGATATGCTCCATTAGTGTGAATGTCCACTCACACCACCTCAAAGAAGAAACGCGGTATTGTTTGCACATTAAATTAAGCCGGTGCTGTTCAGATCAGAGGAACTGCGTCAAGTCAAGCTAGTCATACAAAGCAACTCCACCCACTCCATGTTGCACTATAAGTGGCAGGGGCAAACAGGTAAAAAGCCTAGAGTGTATTTTAAAGTGTATTAATTCGTTTCAGAAACAATGGAACTTATTAATATAAGCTACAAAACCTGTCAATATACAAAGCATTTCCATTCGAAGTTGTCTATGTAAATTCAAAAAAGTATTTATATCCGACCTTATGAGCATAAAGTTAACGGAAAAGGTCTACTGAGTTACATTAAAATGTTTCTGGGAGGAGCGATTACGACATCTATTTTAGGTGATTTGTAATTTTGGAATATTGGCTTTTTGTCTGAACTCATTACTACAGAAGTGGTAATCAGTGAATGTGCTATTAAGTTCATAATAATGTGGATTAAAGGGGATTCTAAAAGACATCAAACACAAGAGACAAGATTCATAAAAAAGTGAAAAGGTAGCTAATCATTTCAGCTAAGAAACTTGCTCACCCAGGACAATCAATAGAATAAAATATGATTCTGCATAGTGTAATTGGTCAGGTTCAACTTTTGGGCAAACCCTGAAACCATATTCTGATTTTATGAGCTCTTGAAACATACCTATAATGCAATTGGTCAGATTTAGTTTACGTCAACATACGAATCAACCAAAATAAAATCAAGTGGGTTTTAGAAATGTGTATATAGTGATGCTTTGCTTCAGAAAGGGCCTTTTTCATGGTTTGCAATCTTTAAATTGATCAGCATAGCAATGGGGGACATTCTGATGGATTCTGCATAACTATTAATTGTGTAGCCTTCTACCTGAGCAGTGCTTTGTCAATGCATGTAACCCTTAGAGATAACAGAGATGTTTAAGCAATAAACATAGCCATCAGTATGCCACCCGTAAGCCATCATGATCTTGCATCGATCATTACACTATCTTTACAAGTGCTGTAGTATGCTTTTCAAGAAACAGTTTAATCAACAATGCAAATCTGTCGTTATTTACTCACCCTCATATTTAGCGAAATGATAGCAGAATTAGCATTTTTTTAGTGAATTATCTCTTTAACTGAAATCTTCTGTGTAAAAATAATGAAAATAACGATCTTCAAAAGCCAGCCATGCTAGTCAAGCACTGTTCGTTATGTATATCGTATCTAGGAAAATGTATCGTAATTAGTCCTAACGGCAACCTAGAAGTTCTATTTTCAGCTACATTATAAATGATAGCCCCATAATACAGCTAAATTCCTGACCCAATTAGCCTCTAAGCAAGTGGGTAATTTTACACACTAAATATGCTTATCTCAACTGTTTTCATTTACAGAGAGAAATATAAAATAACAAAACAGCCCACTGAGAGATTAAAGAACAGTCAGCTGTTAAAAATCACATGTAAAAAAAATGCCAGTGGACTGCAGGTGTCCAAACATGCACTACAAGGTGGAAATGCTATTTTTAGTAAATTTTAGAATTTATAATTATTCAAGCAATCAAAGTCATTTGAAATGCATGTTGCATAGCTACTGAAATGTACAATATTATTTAAAAGCATCTAATACATTTACTAGAGATTTTAGACACATACGGATCCTTTAAGGGATGCTCAGAAGTGAACTGCCAGATCCTTTGTGAATAAACTGCCGTAGGCAATCGACTTCAGAGCTTAGACACAAGCCCATTTTTCTGTAAATGATGAAGGTCTTTGTCTAAAAGGACATGACAATTTTTTAAAATTAATACGAGGTGATCCAAGTAAAATTAAAGTCATAAATGCTCTCTGCACAGCTGAATTCAATTATCATCAACGCTCAACCAGTATAAAATAAATTTTACAAAACAAGTCAATGTTACAGTAAAATGTATATGTGTTTTTATACATGTGTGTCTGTGTGTACTGTCACAATGGTTTCATAATAATTAAAATTATAGAAGGTGATGATTTTAGAAAAGAATCGCAGAACAGAAGAAACTATATAACCTCAATTTAGTGAACATACACCAACTGTGTTAATAAAATGGATGTATTTAAACATTTAAGTAATCCAATTTATTAAAAATGTAATGAACCTACCAGATGGAACATTTGTACATGTGTAACAGGTCAACTGTATTTTTTAGAAACTGTCTATGCATAAATTTGGTCACAATGTATCAGTTTCCATCCATGTACCAAAACCATATTTCAGTCCTAAAACCACACTTTACATATGACGGCCTTTGAATACTAATGAGATCATATTGTACAATCAATTGGTCTAGTCTGAAGAGCTTTGGCCAATCACACTCTTCCCTCCAGTGTGTATAATCAATCACAGTGGGCGTGGCCTCCATAAAGATTGATGAAAGATCAGCTGAGAGAGCAAGCAATCGGTTTGACACAATAATGTCCGCTGAAAAATCTATGCTGACGCAAATTGATCTTTTACCTGCACACAACTGACACCTCATTTAAAGACTTCATTACAGTTTAATCAGTTGTGCTAAGCACAGCAGACCATTGTGCCATGCATAGATCAGACAGTCTCTTCATAATGTGTAAACCTGCCTCTCACAATCCACTTCCTCTTTCCTAAAAGCTATTCACTGCTACCAAGAATACAATGCCGCTTATGTTAGCACAAATATCTACAGTACACATCATAATAAAACATATTGAATAGGCAGTCATTTGATGCAGGCTGGGAGATTCACTTCAAACAGCAGGTGGGCTCTACAGTTCACTGGTAAGCTGGAGGGTGTGTATCTAAGGGCTAGCTCCAGGTTTACCAAGCCTGAACTTAAATCCACTTCACCAGTGCTCTCTCTCTCCCCACTGACAGCACAGGAGCGTGTTTTGTGTTTCTGGCTGTGCCCCCAGTCAAACTGTTCATGTGAACAATTCAGTGCCGTTCCCTAGAGCAAGTCCACAAGACTAAAGCCTAAGGACTGTTTTTTAAACAGTCTCACATGCTCTGCCACCATGTTGAGCTGGTGTGATGCATATACGCCTACAGAAAGAAAAACAAATGAGATCTTTTAATGTTATAGCTGTTTCTCATAGACACCAATGAGGAGAGTGGACAGCAAATGGAGATTTTTGCATAGGTCGCCTGTTTCTCAAATTTTATTCTGAGAAAAAGCCAGAAATTCCTCATATGTTTCTTCGAGGGTCTGAGAACAAATGTCAACCATTTATTTTCAGTTGCAAAGACTCCAAAAGTCAGAGATTCAAAATAAATTTAGAGATTTCTCATCTAATTCCCCCAAGGCCAAAAAGGAGCTATGCTGTCCACATTTCAGAGCTTTATATTCGAAATGCATGCAAACAATTGTCTTATTATATGTTATATATATGCTATGTATAATATGTCTATTTTATCTCCCAACAATATTTAGGAGAAACAACAGAAACAAAGCTGACACACAATAGCGTTCTCAGTTATGTTTCATTTAAGTCATTTGAGCTTTAAAAGAGCAACTTCAGACGGAGAGATTTTTTACTAGGGAGTGTCTTCAGTATGATAACTACATGAGACTAAAGTAAGTCTAACATGGCTTGGCATTTACAGCTGCTGCTTTCAAAACATTTGGCTGCAATTGGATTTAATAACCCACAGCTTTAGTAAAGGATGTCTAATCTGCTTATTGCAAACTGTGTCTATTTATACTGACTGAATGAGAACGAAATGAGATTAGACATCTTTTCCAAATTCCATGTCATGTAATGAAACACTTCCTACTAACAAACAGTGTGTTTTTTTAGACATAAAGATAATCCTTTTTCTGAATTAGACAGTCAACTGCAATTTAATGCACACTTACTGTGTGTTTTTTAAAAGTAAAGTACGTAATTTCTGCACCACTAACATCACCAGATAGAATTGCAATTAAAATGGTTGGTTTTTAAACAGGTCTCCTGAACACTCCCCCTGTCTGCCATTGGCTGAATTGACAGACAGCCCCGCCTCAAACTCACGCCATTGGTTAAGCCAATGTTGCTGTGTTGGACTAGACAATATTTTTAGTAAAGTAAAGCAAAAACAGCAATGCTCAATGGCGAGAAAAACCACTGGCGACAAATCAACCTACAAATGGCTCAGTTACAGTTACTGCTGTATATTAAACTGGAACATAATTTAAAAGTAAGTAGTAAAAAAGTTATAGTTATATAGTTATAG
This sequence comes from Botia almorhae, assembly GCA_036877575.1. Classification (NCBI taxonomy): domain Eukaryota; kingdom Metazoa; phylum Chordata; class Actinopteri; order Cypriniformes; family Botiidae; genus Botia; species Botia almorhae. Next base: position 17,537 of record JAZGTJ010007897.1, on the reverse strand, counting down.
TAAAAAAGTTATATAGTTGTATACTATAACTTTTTAAAAAATGTAAAAGTTATAGTAAACATAATTTAAAAATTACAGAATATATGAAAAGTAAGGTAAATATTTAAAAAATGTGTGGACAGCTCTCGAACGTTGACAAGTTTTAAACAAGAAAGTCTCACAACCAATTTTTTTTTCCATTGAGCAGAGCATTTTTTAGCTGATTCTTCCAAACGCTGTAAAACCATGTTCATCTGTGTCATAAAAACTGACAGTTGTCCTTTTACAAATGGTGCAGACTCTCTCGCCGGGCCTCATGAATATTCAGAGAGAGCGGGGCCTCAGGGAAGCACACTAGCATGAAACTGTTATCAGACGCTTCTCTCTTCTATACACCACTGCTACTTTATTTTTTCTTTCCTCTGCCCATTTTTCTCTCTGAACAGCTCTGCTTTTACTGGGACTGGATATAATAGAAGAGGAGAGGAGGATTTTCGTGTGACTGGTGTGATTAATTGAGCTTGGCGAAGAGAAAATAAAAACTCAGTGAAGCCATATTGTTGTGTGGCTTGTTTACTGTTTGTGTGCCAGGGAATGATGAGCTCGCATGACTGGCTGCCGTGATGTTCCGGGGGACCTTTCAGCTCCAGGAAGTTAATATTCCCAATGGAAAAGCTTTAAATAATTGCCTTTCTGGACTCACATGCTTAACGGTCAGCGGCCGAGGGTAAAACTGTAAATTATTGCATAAGTAATAAACAAATGATGCCACACTTAAGCAAACGCATGCTGCCACATAAACAGCCATAATGGTCAATTTCACACCCTGAAACCCTTTTAAAACAAAAGGCTCTGTAAGATCAATTAATAAAGCAAGCAGAAATAAAAAGCATTACTGATGCTTGAATATATGCTGGTGTATCACATACCTTTAGAGTATGTGATGTCAGCTTTTAGCTAAGAGTCTTAGAGACCAATTATATGCTAAAAGGCAACTGATCCTTGTGGCTGCGGGCCACACAGGATAATATTTAGCGGGGCCATGACCTCATTGGGCTGAATGCCACTATTACCATGAATGAGATGCAGCTGAGTCAATACATTCATAGGAAACTTGGCCTCATGAGAGCTGGAGAGAGTGAGCTTTTATCAAAACTCATAACGGCAGACTCAACCCTGTGATACCCTGCTGTGGAAATTTAAAAGAGAGTGCTAAACCACCCACAAAAAACTAATAGAACCAATAGAAAGCTATACTATTCTGTTTATAGTTGTCTAAGGGACTAGTTAAGCCAAAACACTATAACAGGATAAACTGTTATGTGGTTTTATAAGTGATTTGATGTAGATAACTACGATAAAACTTTATAAGGGTGCTTGCTAAGAAACAGAACCACACCGAAAATTAAAGCATCCACATAGGAACATATTAAGTCCACTCAGAACTCTTTAGCAAATAAACAACAACAATCTAGTTTTCGAATCTAGTTTTTATGTGGTTTTCCAGGCTGATTCTTAAAAACGCGTGATTCTTGACCAAAATAAATGAACACTATTATTTTAACTACTAACCAATCAGGGCTGTTCGGGGCTTATTGAACTTACACTATATCACTGCAAAGGCCACAGAGGCAGAGCAGCATAATTAATAGCTTGTTAATAATTACAGAGATTTTGACCTAATAAGAGACTGTAAATCTTACCTAAATCTTTTACTTTTATATGACACGCTAGCCCCTTACCGCAGCATGTCCATGAGTATCCCATTAACCTCCTGTACTCTGTAACCCTACGGTATATTGTCTCTTTATAGCTAATGGGTTTTAGGATTAGCAAGGGGATAATAATACAGCACACTGTAGGCAAGCCATTATGAATGGATGAGTTAAGAGATGAATGTTGTATGTGAATAAATTGAGCATGGGCTTTCCAGCTGCTGGGCCTGAGAGTATAACACAATGACAAAGATACAGCTAAAAAGAGTGAGAGAGGAGGTATACAGTGTAAACAGTAAAGAGAGAAAGAACTCAGCAAGAGTTTGGACAGTGTGGTAAACCGCCAGCTATGTGGAATGGGCTTTTGGACCAACCGGAGTTTACTGGGGACGGGGCCACCCAGCGCAAAGCCACAAAAACTGAATCCAAGCAAGTAGCAAATCATGCTTCATGGATGTTATATAAACCAATAAACCAAAGAACAAGCTCTTCCCAACACTCATCAGCACATTTATGGAGTATTTAAGAGCCAATTAATTGTGTAGAGGTAAGATCTGTACACCCCTCTTTCTCTCTCTCTCTCTCTCTCGGGTTGTCAGTCACTGTCTCACCATCTGACTGCAAGCACACTTAGTCCACATATTGATTTTGGGGGTAATTGGCTCTGGTATGAAAAAACAGGCCAGGAAAGGGGGATACAAATGTTGGAAGCTAAATAACATTGTACTGTTGGATTCTTTCAATTGTGGTTGGTGGCTGTGATAAACACAGTGGATCTCTCTGGAGTGTAAGGCAGGGCTTGATAAGCTTGTGCACATTCTTCGCTACCATACGCAGGCATGGTGAGATTGGCGACCTCTCGCAACTATACGGATGTGCCACTACAGAGCACAATAACATTGTCTACCTTATGTTATGCTAAAAAGAAAATCCATACCAAACACAAAACCTCGCAAAACTGCCTTTATATAATACAATATACTGAGATAGGCATTTTTAAATGACAACAAAAGCACTACTCTTTAAAACCAATTCAATGCCCCATTAACCAGTCCAGACCGCACCTGCTTCCCGATACCGAAAAGACACAAACAGCCAAATAAGTCTGGAGGAGATAAACAACACATGCAGGAGCGCTGGTGTTTTTTCCACCTTGTCTGCAAGAGCCTGTGCCAAACATCTCAGTCTGATAGCTTTACTTTAGCAAATGAGATCTCCAGGCATTACTCCACTGTGGTAAACCTGGATTTCTCACGACAAGGCAAAATGAAGTTTCTCACAAGCCCAAGAGTCGATTCAGAAACAAAGACTCTTGGGCTTACAGGTTTTGTATATGCAAGTCACATGAGCAGGTGGAGATAGCAAAAATGTGTTTCTACATCTACAACTACAGCCCCTTTAATGCCTCACGGACTGATTCTTTTTGTACACAACTAGCGAAGTAAGTTGCTAACAGATTTCACCTATGGTTATTATGAAGGTCATATTGAAACTGTCTTCAAATGTTGTTAATATGCTTTGATTAACATGAATGATTTATTGTTGCTATTTTTGTCTTTTACAGTACGTATAAACATGGTTTTACCCTTGTTTTACCCAGACTCGGTTATAAAGAGAATCCATCATAAAAATGATATGGTTTTAAAACTCATATGCTAATATGACAACACAAAAAATAACTGTATTCTGAAAATATGTCAAAATATATATAGTTATATATCATCATATATAAGTATGATAATCTAAACAAACTTCGGCCAGCACTGAGTGACATTCCATCACAGAAAGCTATTCTGAGAGAGTTTAATTTCTAAAACTTCTGACAGCACAAAGTCCCCAATGCTGAAAAAACAACCAGAATAATTTTTCTTTAAGATGGAGGACATGTTTAGGGCGATGTGTTCAAGGGATACATTCATTTATGTTTTCCACATTTACACTCTTATTTAGATTTCCTGACGTGTTTGCACTCAAATGACATTTAAGCTGTGCAGACTTCACAGTGGAAAACCCTTGAATACATTCTGAATCACCAAGAACAGAATCCATTTTCCCATGGGAACAGCATTATACGTGCCTCTCTGATTAATCCTCATTGTAGCATCTGAAGTGAAACACAAAGCGTGCACTTTTCCACCCCGAGCTTCCAAGATATTATAACGGGGAATAGATGCTGCCAGAAACGCGTTTAATTCACCAGACATTGTGTAAAAAGCATTTAACTCGTTGTAAAGCTATGCAACTCCGAACCACTGCTGAATTAGTTAATTATACTGGGTTGTCCAACGACACAAATAACAGAGGCAATACAATAAAAGCGTTATGACGGCAAAAATATGTAATCACAATTATAAATTCTATAATGTATAACTTTCTTTGGTGACTAATGTAAAATATACATCAAGTTATTACTCATTATATTTATTACTCATTATCATTTATTATACATTCATCTGTGTTGTTTCTTCTCTTATCACCGTTCAACAACAATACAACAATAATTATAATCTACAACAATAATAAAGTGGAGGATCTTGAAAACCATCTTGAAACAATAATAACTGATTATTGTGTGCCGAGATGAAATGGTGTCACATCAAGGACTCTGTAAATCTATTCAACCTTCCTCAGTCTAAATTATTGATTTTACCTGAGATTACTATAGCAGACTGAAGAAAGTCAGGTAGGTGGTGGAGAAATGTTGCCTGAACGTACCAAAAGATCATTCCCTGGTTTCAATTTTTCAGTGTGAATCCATCTCACCTCTGTAATATAGGGGGCGGGGGGCGGGGGAGGGCGGGTTGTGCACAGGGGGGTCATATATCCAGCTCCCTTTTCTAACCTCAGATGTCATTTAGAGTGATTTAAATACAATACAATCTCCAGTCCGCAAATTAGTTGATCAAACATCTTCGCTACGTCACAACCTTATCAGGATTAGTGCATTGTGGATTACAGCAATTATTTCTGGCTTGCTTCATCGTCATCATGTGAAATATGGTTGAATAATACTCATTATGAGGTTAAATTTATGAGCGATGCAAATAATGATCATTCATTCGGGGGAATATGCAACAATATGCACAGCATTAGCAAATGGAACCAGTCACTATGGGAGAAAGACACTTTTAAACCATAAATATCATGAGAATGTAATTTCCCTTAATCTTGTGCCTAAAAAAAACACTAAATATGTAACCAAACTGTACATTTCACAACTAAGAATCTCCTCTCCAACTGAAAGAAGATCATCAATTGAGCAAATTATTAAAACCAAACATGATTCTGAGCAGCGCTACAATTCCAATTATATAATTATTGTATAAACCATTATATAATGACGAATACAGTTATATAATGTTAATAAAAATGAATTAAGTGACACTAATGGTTTATAGTGAAGATAAAAATAAAAAATAAACGAGATAGACCAGAAGACAAAAATATACCTTATATGTATAATTTATAATATCTTATGTGACAGCAGAAACATACACCACCAACACAAATGCTCAAAAGAGTCCCACTGTGTTTCCTAATTAGGCCTCACTGCATTCAGCATTTCTGTCTTACAGACTTACATACCTCTCATATCATTTCCTTCAGAAAACTCTCCCCTCCATTCAACAAAGCTGTTAAAAAAAGGACCACACGAGGCTTTCCCAAACAAGGTTATTAAATGGCCAGTGGATCAAGAAAGCGGCCCCTGAAATGCTTTTTAGTCCATCTTGTTTTCCTTATTACTACAGAGTCTGTTTACAGCTGGGACAAAGGCTTCAAACAGCCAGCGGGTTGAGAAAAGACACATGAGGGGAGCAGCTCTCCCTGTTATTTAACCCAGCTAGATCTTGTCTAGTAACACAGCTTTATCTCCTCCAAAGACGAGGTGGGTTATTAAGGTCGGTCGAGCCCAGGAGAAAGGAAAGTGAGACTCAGGAGAAAGAGAGTGTGAGTTTTTGAGATAGTGAAGAAGAGGGCGAGAGACAGAGAGAAAAAGAGGGACAGAAAGATGGACGGAACAAAAGCGAGTGGAGAGGCTATTCACAGTAGCCATAGAGCCTCACAAGCTCTGGAGCCTTAATACTGTTGAATGTCCTGTTTTTATTGCTTAATCCTGTTTGGTACATGCACAGTATGGTTGTGGGAGGATGTGAGAAACATCAAGCACGGCTCCACCAGGGGTACATGTACCCCAGAGGGTACAGATTTCAGGGGGTCTCCAATCAAGGAGAGAGGGGGAATTATTGGCGAGTCTTTTCCCACCAACAGTATTAATTGCTTTTACTTGTTGTAATTGTGTTGAAATAATGGTTACTGTAATTACATTAATGTCAATGCTAAACGGTATTCTCTGTAACATCAGATAGTTCTCCCAAAAATGAAAATTCTATTAAAGTTAACTCAACCTCATGTTGTTTCAAACCCACAAGACTTACTTTCATCTGTGGAACACAAAAGGCAGAACGGTAATGACTGAGAGCTTCAGTCGTCATTCACTGTCAATGCATCTTTTCTTCCAACATTCTATATACCATCCTCTTTATGTTCCACAGAAGAAAGCCATATGTGATACATCATAAGGGGTGCAAAAATGAATGTCCATTTTTGGATAACTACCCCAAAAGGGTACCTCAGCTTTTCTGATGAGGCTGAGTGGTACATAAGACAGAAGGGTTAGGAAATGCTACTCTAGAGACAGAGAGAGCTGTTATTACATATCTCAAAAGGCTACTCAAAAGAATAATCATACACGTTTACACAACTATGCGCAACATTTTAACTTCCACATGATATCAGGAAGTAATTACACACAGCGTGCACATAATTTAACTTTTCGCGTCTGAGTTCAGCAATGGATAACGCCATGGATCTGTGATTTCAGATGAAACATGACGAAGATGCTTTTAATTGCTCTTCTACCAAGTTTGGAAACTCAAACCTCAAATTCTGTTCCTTTATTTACAAATAGATGCATGTTGCCTAGATTTCAAGTTTACTTGGTCAGGATATACAGAAGTCTAACATCTATGGACTGTTTAATAAAATATTTTGCAAATATTTCAGCTGTATTTCTAGATTTAAAATCCTTCTGGCCACGTGATTTGCTACCTGATTCATTGAAAAGTGTAACTAGATCAAACTTTCTAATGTATTTGAGTTGACATTACTAAAGCAAGCCAGCTCAGGATTATTGAGGTTTGATGCAGGAACGTTCAGTACTAGTGTTGCCCAGAGCCCCAGCATAAAGGAAGACCATGTACTAAATTCCTCCTCTCCTTTACTGCAGACCAGCAGAGCTTTGACTGAGTGGCCACTTTGTAATGGTAAGTAGCATGAGTCCTCATTTGAATACATACATACTTCATTCTGTACCGATAAAATGCAAAAAAGTCCAGGGAGGATGAACATAGTACATCCAACACATGCGTGTAATTCCTCATTTCTAATCTGCTTTTCATGCATCTGTTGCATCTTTCGCATTAGCATGTGTTACCATTGGCTGTGGCGCAGCAGATGCGCTCTCTACTTTTTTTGGGGAACATCAAGGGAAGTGACTTCAGGGACTTTTATCTTAATTATGTAAATTATATGCCACTGATATTCCTTAGCAAGACTAGAGGAAGCTGCGTCTCTTCCCCGGAAAGCTGCGATGCGAGAATCTGAGGCCATTCATGCGGAACAGTTTTTCCAAACTTGCCAAAAGAATTTCCTTCTGATTCACAATAGGATAGAAAAAAATTCATGACTCATAACTCATTTCTCAGATACGACCCTACATTTGCACCGAAAGCCACAGCTGTGCAATTCATCTTCAAGGCCCTTAAGACTATCCTTTGAATTTGCATTTACAGATTTAGTTTTAGCTGTACAGCTTTTGACACTGTTCAAAATATATCTATGATTGTTCTATTTACACAAGTATTGCTCACTTGAACTCAATGAAAAGTATCACACATGTATTAAAAACCAAAGTGAAACCAAAGTGTTTAAGCTTTCATGGGATTTGTTCACATTGAAGGTGCGACAAGTGAAACCAATTATCTGAAGAATTATGTTGTTCTTACCACTCAGCATCTAATTGGCAATCTTTAACATCTAAAGCGAGTCCTGGGAAGGATTGCCAGCATTTATTATGGATTAAGTTTTCTACTACCTACACTAAGAACTGATTGTTATAAACCATATAAATGGAAAATGCTTTAAGCGAGTTAAAAAAAGGCTCTTCACTTGTTCTATAGAATGTGACCTATGAGGTCAATTATCAAATCTGCTCATCGATGGAAACAACATGGAACCCACAATAATCAATAAATGAATCAGAGGCTTGGATGTTGAGGGGGTAGTTACTAATTACCTCAAGGACTCAAATCGACATGCAGGGGTAACAATACCCTGAGGTTAGCGAGTCAGAACCGGCTCCAGAACTCAGTAAAGACCAGCAGAATAACCTAAATCATTCATTCATAATAATCACTCATTGGCATAATAATTAATCAGTCTGGAAAATAAAATTTCACAACCATAAGAAGTTAGAATACCAAAAGGTTACATAAACTCAGGTCATTACGCCATAACACGAAGTGAAGGTTACTAAGGAACATAAACTGTATATAATACCTGCTGTGAAATTGTAGCTTGCAGAAAATCCCATTGCTTCCAGTTCACCATCAGCAACAAATTTTATCCATAAGTAGCGGCCACTCGATCTGATATATGGAGGGTTTTGCTGGCCGCAATAGCGTCCAATTATTGGAGAGAAACCAAAGGGTCCGTCCCGGACTTCAATATGATCAAATTTACATTCCCAGGAAGGTTCAATTGAATACTTTTCATCAAAGTAAAGATCAATGCATTGTCTCGGGGGAGCTGAAAGGAGAAAAAAGCAATGATTGACAGCAGTAATTGATGACATATGATGTCATTTGTCTACCATTGTTAATGTAAAAAGGATTCTCAGATCAAAGGTACAAATGTATTGCATCCATATACATGTCATTCAACTAGTAGGAAAGCAAAATAATATTAACTGTCAGACAAAATGACGAAAACAAGAAAAATTCAGAAAACATATCTTTTGTATGGTTTATTAATATGGGAAAAATAATCTTCCTACAACAGTGGAAAATTACGATATGTAAACCATCTGAATGCAGTAAACATGATACTAGGTTTTCAGTTAATTTGATTATCAGTTATTAGAAGCAGACCAACATACTGGCAGGAGTCCAATGCAGTGATTGGAAAACAAAACCACAAATGAAGGGTTTTTTTTGATTTTCAGTGCAATTTAATTGTGATAATCAGGTTCAGATATTTGGAAATTGTTCATCTTAGTTATATTCTTTATTACAAATGTAAATGAAATACCGTGCCATTGTTTACTAACACCATAATTGTGCTGCACAGCATTAATAATAAACTGATTGCTTCAGTAAACTACCCTACCCCCAACCACCCCACCAAGTGTCACATGACAGATTTGTTTGTAAGATCTAATTGCCATTGAAAGAAGGTGTGTACCTTCAATGATGTAGATGCACTCTCGCTCTGGGGGATATTTGTTGGGGTAATTGGGTGAGGTAAAGAGGCCTCCCTCTGGTTCTTTAACCCAGGTACCACACTGACCAGCTGGCTGCACCCCTGAATTGTTTTTCACTGAAAGAGAGCAGTCAAATGTCAGATATTGCCAGGAAACATGGAGATGAGGAGTGGGTGGGTATTCTGTGTGACAAAACATCATTACCTGCTTCCTTCATTGTTGCCCCAGACAACCCAAGCATGATGAGACCGGCAACAACTGCGACACAAGATTAAGATCAAAACAGCATAGAATCATTTTGACCATATTTGATCATTATGAACATTTATTTGTAGTATCATCCACTGTGATTCATTTAAACATATCGTTCCCATATCTATGCCTGGTGCACCAAATAAATCACGAACAGGTGTTTAATAATGGATTTTAAAAATACTTCGAGGAAAAGATGTACAGATGTTGTTTGTACTATACAGTACTTAGTACGAAACAAATGTTTTAATAGCAAATAAACGATACAATACAAGCATGCTTATCGAACTGGATGCAAGTTTGGGAAAGAACAGATTCTATGTTTTTAATAAACATAACTCTGGGGAAAAAACAAGAAAAAATAACACCATAATGCACATGCAGTTGCAAACCATCAAACGCTTTTAAGGAAGTCATTTTAACCGGTTTACGATCACACAAAGTTCCTGCAGTATTAAAGACAGGCACGTGTAACACGCCGGTAATTGTAGATCCACCTCATGCGTAAAATTAAACAGAGAAAAGAGCTAAGTTAACTGGCAGCTGCGCTTACCGTGAAGGAACCTGTTCCCATGTATCATGTCTATTCCTTTCACAAATGGCTTTCTCAACTAATTCCATTTAGATCGGAATACTTTCAGAAGAAACGATCGATATTTGCAAAATTTCGCCGCGAGTATGTCAGCATTTCACAGCCCTCATTTAATGTCATTATTTTTTAATCGGTTAGAATGGAGGTTCCAGGGCTCCACAACTATGCTTTAGTAGTTTCGTATAAAACCAGATAAAGATTTAGACATTCGTCCGATTTCCATCCAAACGTTTCCAATCCCCTCTGGCGATGGATTAATAGGTCCGTCATTAGCTTCCCCTGATCGCTCCACCTTTCCAGTGTGAACATGAAAAGATTCATACGGGGGAAAGGTTGGTCAATCTTTCATCCATCTCTAGGGAGCAGTTATCAGAATATCCATTCAGATTCATTTTCGCATCGTTTCGTTTCTTTTCTGAACGACGAGCACAGCCAACTTCGTCAAGAAAACTCGTGATGAGAGAAAACGTGTTTGAAAAAGCCTTTCCTTGCGTTTCCTCGTCAAGATATGCAGTACAACCCCCTTTCCAGTCATATGCGCCTCTTCTTCCCCCCACCTCAAAGAGTTAATTCATATAATCGCTTCTCTCTGGCAACTGGCCAGTCATTCTTTTTTTAGTCCCCAGTTATTTCAACAGCTTAAAATTATGCGGCAGCGCAAATAACTGTTCTTGATAAAGGTCTGTAATCCATTTAAGATGACGTTCTTAAAGAAGCGCTGCAAAGCCGGGCAGACTGCGGGATCCAGCGAATCCAAAACCTCAGACGGAAGCGCTAGAGCAAAATATTGGGGTAGGCAGAAAAAAGCTCTGTATAAGGTAGGGGAGAAACGAAGCAAGGGAGGTGGATTTCTAGAGAGCCACAACTCCCAGCAGCATCTCCAAACAGTGTATGCACCTGCAGTGTTGGGTTGGCGAAGAGCATCTGCAGCCTGCGGACATGGTGGGGGTCTGGTCCGGAGTAAAGTTACGAAGCATGCAGATGCTATAAATTAACTGATAGGTTTAAATATAGCTCGTGTGAGTCAGCAACGTATTTCAGAATAAAATTATAATTATACATTTAATTTTATTCACTAATAAACTTTCACTTTCCGATTGTTTTGTGTTTAGTTCCATATGAGCTTGTTATTGAATTATGTTGGAGACCAACATCAAAAATGTGTTGTTTAGGACTATTTTTTTAAATAAACCTTTTAAAAAGTTTGCAGTGTCATGATTTGACCCCTGACTTAATCTGCAGTATGTTGTATGAATGCAAGAAAATTTTGGCAACCTCTCTCCATTACATACTAAAAGAGATTGATAGAGATCATTTCCAAAAGTGCTGATAGATAATGTCAGCACACTGTGTATTAGTCATTGCTGTATCTGATTATGTGCACATTCAAAGGATGTTAAGAGATTTCTTACTGTAAATAATTCTCAGCAACCAGTAGATTTTCACTGATTCTATAATCTCATCAACCGTATTGTGTCAGAACATCATCTTATAGTGTGCATGCTAATATGAAGCACATTCGTGTGCAGACACTGATTTGTAGTAAGCACAAAAAAAGAAAACAAACCAACGTTTTTTTTGCATACTTCCATAGAAAGCTACAGTTAAAAAAATTAAGATATGAATTTTGTAGTTTTCTTGCTAAAGTTCATTATTTGAATTAAGGCACAAATGAATTTACCTCAGTAAACAGTACTAGCATTGACAGTATATTAATGCTACCGTGTAAAAAACAGTCACCATTCAGTAGCTCTTGCTTTAACAGAGCTAATGATGAAATACTTCATTAAAATACCACACTGAGCAGAAAACACTGGATGTATTATTCTTTGGTATGATAACACACTCGCTATCATGTTGAAGCTTAGACAAAATAGGAGAAAGAGATAAAGATTGTCCCTAATTCATTTTAAAAGTTGGTTTTCTTGTTTCTTTTTGGCTGTTTTGTTACTTTTGGTTTCCACTGGCATGAAATTAGTTCACAATTAATGAAGCTAAAAATTGCCAATCACAGACAGACTAAACCAAGAATTCAATGAGACATAATGTTGGAGCTCCTGAAACAAGTTATGGGGGAAATTCTAAAAGCAGTTTTGAACGCTCAGTCAGGTCTGTCCCTTGGCAATAGCTGTATAAAATTTAAAAGTGACCTTTAGACCTGATTTTTTTTGGCAGATAGCAAAAGATAAACAGATCCTTTTCATCACTATCAGCAATAGTACCTGATAGGAAAGCAAAGGAAAGATGAAATTGCTTCATTTTTAGTGGTGATTCCACGTCTTGAAATTGGAATTTCCACAAGAAAAACTCCTGCCTGATGCTAAATATCTTGAATTGGACCTTATTTATGAATTGATACTCTCTGTGATTTATCCTATTTATTATTGATAGGCCTATATATTATTAATATAGTAACAGTGACCGTGAAAGTGAAAAATTATGTTTACTCAATGGAAAAAGAGGCTGGAAACATGAAAATATTGTTAATGAATTGTGGAGAATTTGCTGTTGTGTAGTACATTTGTCTGTGGCTTCACTTTAATATGGAAAAAGCACTTTCAGATTTGAATGTAAATGTATTAGAATTTACACTAATTCTATTAGAAATCGTCTTGTTATATTTCAACAGATTTGAAATTAATTGTGAGCAAACCACTCAAAATTCTGCTCACTGATTGGTTATTTTACTGATGACGAATGACAAAATGGCAATTATGCAAATTAGATCTTATCTCGCTTACTGTATTCAGCACCACAACTGCAGAGTTCAGTTGTCTTAGCTTAAAGCAACAGTTCACCCCAAAATCACCCCTTAAGACCGACTGACCTCTTTGTAACATAAAAGGTGATTTCTAAAGAATATCTGACCACTTTATTCCATATTATAAACAGTGGGACTGTCAAGCACTGACAGAATAAATAAATGTAATTAATGTAATTTATTACATAAAAAATAAAATTTAAGAATAAAAACAAACACCATAAAACTATTAGACAAGTGGTTCATACATGACACTAGATGTCAGGTTTTCTGAAGTTAACTGCTTTGTGTGAGGAACAGAATTATGAACGAATCATTCTTTTGAGTCTGTTTTGTGTGAGGAAAAAATCATGAACAAATCATTCTTTTTGAATCTATTTTGTGTGAGGAACAGAAGCTCAGTGTAGCCAGACCTCTCTTACCTCTGCTGATGTCTGAGGTTATAGAAAGGTTACAGTTAATAGGCTGTCAGTCTTCCATGTAGTGCCTAACTTATCACTGTAAAACACATTACTTGTGTTACTTGTGTTGAATACTGCCATACCACAGAGCTACTGCCTCTGGAATACGACTCTGCCTCTGACTTTTCAACAGGTGTCTTTCCGAACACTCTTTTCTGTAAACCTTTTGCCTTACATTACTGAAAGCAATGCAACCTTTGCTAACTTTTGATGCCTTTTTATAGCTTTGAATCAAAATGACTGAAAATCCCCTCAAGGAACAAACCTGGGAGACCAACTAAGACCTGAAAACCATCTTTCTCGCAGCAGCAAAAAATATCCAAAGGATCGGAAAACATATCATTTTATATCATAAATATAACATTCTTTAAAATATATCACCAAAAGCTTTTTAAAAGAAAAATAAATCATAATAAAACTGACTATGTGAATTTAGTGAAAAAATTATTGCGGAATAAACGAAAATGTGCAGTGCTGTCAGTCATGTTGAATTAACCATCTTTTAAGACAGTATAGCACGCTTATCATGGGCAAATATTTCCTTCAGACTTACTGTTTAGCAGGCAGTAATGATGAACTATGTTTGAAGCTAGGGCATGCAGGGGCAATTTTAGTACATGTTGTCAGTTATTATAAACGCCCTATGGTGCTTAAGAAAAAGTCAGTGATATCAGCATCCATTTTGTTGATCTTTATTAAATGCCCTGAAGACTTTATTTTCAGTCTTTAAAACTTTAACTGTAGTTTTTAAAACTAGAAAAAAAACTCTATTTTCTTTGTCAATCAATGTTTGTCATTTAGAGATTTTGACAGTCTAGATGGAAAATGTAATGACTCAGCTTCTTGCTAATTGAAAGAAATAAGGTTTCAATAACAAATATTATATTTCATTGTCTCTGGGTGTCTTGTTTAATGTCATGAATTCTGTAATCTTCTGTAATCAGATATTACATCATCTTATTGTATCTTCTAATCCACCACATTATTCAACAATTGAACAATTGATTATTCAACAAAGCCCCAGACCGCCTATTTAGATTAGCACTCTTGTATCTGCTATAATTTTTCACAGCATACCATAATGACATTGTTGTCTCCTACAGCAGACTACTTAAACAATACTGTAAATTATGATAATTGTATACATTTCAAGTCTTTTACTGTTTATACCAGGGCTGAATCAATGAAATGTTTTGTGTCTGTAGACAATAAATACCACAGCAGCAGTGTACCATAGGAGATCACAGGCCAGGCTCAAGTCTGTTAATAATGTTAGTGTTAAGCAATAAATTGAAATCAAGACCATCAAAATCCTCTTGAGGTACATTTATGCTAACAGGTAGTCTAAGTCCAAGCGGTAAATTTGTAATTTAATTACAACAATTAACAAAGTTGTTGCTCCCTATGCTGGGTTTAAATGAACTGCTCTCAGTTTTTAGGTCAAAAAAGACCAGCTTGTACTGGCCGCTGGCTTTTTGTGTGCCCTCTTCAGTCTGGTCCTCATACATTTTGTCCCTGTAGTTTAACTGGCTCTGTAATTCATCACCTGACCTCATTAGCATGATGGTGGGGGAGCAGAGGCGACTGTCGAGCGCCACGCCTCGGTCCCATCGCTTACACAGGGGAAAGAGAGAGCCACTGCCCCTCATAACCGCAGGAAGCTGGAGCCTTTGGTTCTGGTTAAAAAAAGCAGAAAAAGGCTAAACAGCTACTGAACATGTTCCTAGTTGCCCCATTCATCTGGTTGTTTACAGTATATTCACAGATAAACATACTTCAGTATCTCCACTGCCAAGCTCTTCCACATCCGGTTCCTCACATGCTCTCCTACCCTACAGATTCAAAGCCACTCTGCTGAAGGCACTTCATGCTGGATGAGGTTTAGCTTACATGACTCATTCTAAATCACACACTTAAGACACATTATATGACAACCATCCAGCTAACGTTCTGGGTGGGAATGTTGGGAGCATTCTCAAAACATTGATTAACGTTATCCGAAAGTTCTTTCAAAGTTATAGAAAAACATTCCTGCACTAACATTAAGAGAACGTTTTTTGCTGTTATATCATATATGAACAACATTATTCCTAAATTGATTCCTAAATTATTTTGAGAAAATAAAAGTTCTTGTGAACGTTCCAAGAACTTTTAAACATTTGTAACATTTTTGCTACTTTTGGAAAACATGTTCTTACAACATAAAATTGTTAGCTCGGCACAGCTTGTAAAACCTGCTAAAGTGTCTCAAATCAGGTGAAAGCCCTTAAATAGCCACTTAAACAGAATTTATGAACCTTACCTCACAGTTTGTGCTATTAGGTTCTAGTTCTTATTTTTATTAATGTCTAGCTGCAAATGTGAGTCAGATTGTTTAATTTTTCATTTACCATCTGTTATCTGTCTAAATGATTACATATAGGCAAGGCTAATTATGATTCACATTTTTATTTAGCGAGGATACAATTAGAACTAGGAATTTATATGCTGTGGTTCAGAGAAATGTGATTGTTAAATTCAGAGTCGTCTTAATATTAAAACGCTATCTCAAATAGATGATTAATTAAAATCTTTGTAGTTCTGGTAATAAAACATACATTAGCACTGTCTGACATATGGATACATCCATTTGTAATGAGCACCAGACAGAAACTGCAATATGTGTCAGCTCAATAATTCATCCATAAATGTGCCTCACCAATCTTCCTGGTTTTGGATACTGTGAGACACTCGCAATAGACTTCATGTTTAATATTAAGGTCTACTGTACGTGCTGAAATTCAGGAATAATTGATCACTGTGACAGTCAGGGTGGTTAGTGAAATTAGATGAAGCATACCTGGCAGAGGACCTGGAGGAGCAGATGGTATAGGTTCACAAACTGCATTGTCCTCCAGCATAAGTCATGTGTGTTTGCTGAGGAGAATCAAGGGATGATAAACAAAATGTCTGCATCTACATCACACCGAATACACAGAGATGAACAGATTAGCAAAGTCTGTTTAGGGAGGTAAAATAAACGAAAAAAATATAATAGAAGCATAGCTAAACTTTTATATTACAGTTATTTGTAAATGCACTGTAATAATTCTACAGATGAGAATACAGAATGCAAAACACACGAACACAAACGGCAACACAACAGGGACTGACTGTTTTGGACAAAAACATCAGCTTGCTAATTGCGGCCTCACTAACTAAAAATCATATTTAGCATTTCCTATATGAAATTACTTAGATAGCAGATGGAAAATGAAAAATTAAACAACCTGACCCACATTTTCAGCTAGACATTAATAAAAATCCCATTAGCAAACTAAATATGAAAACAATTAGTTCCTACGATCAAAGTCACCCCAGCTGTGGAATTCCAAATTTAGGGTTTTAATAACAGCCTGGGTGATTGTGCTTCAGTTGATCAATTATACATGTTATTACTGCTCTTAATATGTTGGTCAACTGTGGTGTAGTGGTTAACGCTCAGGCCTGCTAACTAAAAGACTGCTGGTTCGAATCCTGCCATACTATTATCTGTTCCTATCAAAGGCAAAGGGTTTACAGACAGAAACAGATTATGGAGTGATTGCACCACACTGAGCAAGCCAACCAGGGTTAAGTATCTTCATCAGAGACAAACGCATGACACAGCAAGTCTGTAGTCACAGTAAATCTTTCTTCTCACCTACCCTTTAATTGACCAATCAACCTCTTGTTTAGCAGCTAAGAGCTTTAAACATTGTTTTCTCTGAAGCCAACACTCCAAATTTAAAATAGCTTGGTTCCACAATGCAGCCCATTACGACACTCTCAGCCTTCCATAATTGATCTGAGGACACTGACAAACTGCTTTTCCACATTAGCGATACATCAATGTAGAATCCTTGAGAGAAAGCACAATTATTCGATGCAGAACCCAGGAGCTGATAAAAGTGCAAGTGTGATCCGTTTTAGCTACTGATCTGCTACAATAAAAAAAACACGTTTGTTCAAAGGGAAAATTACTCTTTACATAATACCACTAAGTGTTTAGAAGATTTGCAAAAATGGGCGTGTCCGTTGTGTTTACTGGCACCAGGTAATTTTGTAGACTGGTAATGAATTTGCTCAGCCAGGGATCCTTACCATGGATGCCAAAAAACACTGCATATACCACCAGGCAAACTCACTAGGGTATAGGAAGGCGTGATTAGCATGCTGTCTTCGGTGTGCTTGGTGTGTAATTAGAATCTTTATCTGT